>JBBCBC010000010.1:28378576-28646489 GCA_037126765.1 Stenogyne calaminthoides | reverse complement strand
TCATCACACTTACTCAACATTCAACAATCTTGATTTTGAAGTAAATATATTACCATTCATATACTGAATAAATTGGGGTGAAAAACACTACGCAAGAATGAATCGAAATAAAATAAAATACAAAAGTGTATACATACTCCATATCTTTTGATTTTTTCAATAATATTGAAAATTTATCTCAGCATTCACACAGACTAACACAAAAATGGGTAGAAATGAGAAAATTAAAAGCTTTTTGATTTTAAAAAAATGGTGTAGAGTTTGAGAGTATCTCGTTTGATTAAGTAATACTGTAAAGTAAAAACTGGGAGTATGTTGTATTATTATAATGAGGGGGTAGAATTTATTTTACTCAATAAAAAAAAAGAATAATCAATTTGTATTTCATTTATTCTGAGAATTGTGTCAAGGACCATATCATGATTGTATAAACCATGTGAAAACATACCACCATTATTTGATCACATGTGGGGCTTCTTCCATTAAAATGCAATAAAACAAACATTAATATTCAAACAATATATATTCGTGCGAAATTTTGTTGGTCCTTCACTCGTTATGATTTTATGAGGCCCCTCTTATTATGTATTACACTCATTTCCAATCAATACAAATACCTACCATTTTGTCCCCATCAAAATAAACGCCTCCTTATCATATTATTGCATTTTTACTGAAGAATTAGTAACAATCAAATTATTCAATTATGATTTGATAAAACAAGCCAAAAATATACAATCTTCCCCCTGTGATTCCTAAATTAGGAATTAGAACCAAATAAAAGCATACAAAAATAAACAATTTGCAGCTAATTTGTTAGATCATGTTCACGCTACCAACAATAATTAAGCATTTCAATCCCATATTCAACATTCATTTAGTCCAAAAATCTAAAATATTTTTATTAATATCATATTATCACAATAAAGTACTCCACTACACAGTGAATCAATAAAAACCTTTTTTTTTTTTTTTACGGGAATCAATAAAAACCTTATTAATAAGCAGAAATGAATCGAAATAATCACTCAGACAATCTAAAATATCTAATAACAAGATTTACGGAAAATCATGCTCTATAATTTGAAAAAAAAAAACAGATTGATTTTAGGGATTGCGAAATTGAAGAGTGCCTACAGAATCTCTCTCCTGGCGGCGTAAGCGTAGTGCGAGCGCTCGATATTCTGTCGCCGCTTCTTGTAAACCAACGCGCCGACGCCTACGACGCACGCGCCGGCAATAACTCCGATCGCGACGCCGATCTTCTGTCCGCTGCTCATTCCGCCGGATGATTTCTCCTCCGTCTGTATATTACCCGCATTAGGCTGATCCACGTGGTTAACGTCTCCGGAAACTTCCGGCGCCGGAGAAGGAGTCTTATCGTCGTTTTCCGGCGGAGTTGGGGCAGGGGAATGTGATTTCGGAGCGAGATCTGACGGCGGAGGCGCCGGAAGAGAAGAGAAGGAGGGGGAAGGGGCGGGTGAGGGGGTGGCTGGAGGCGGAGAGATTCCGTCGGCGGGCGGTTGGTGAGGGAGAGAAGGGGAAGGCGCCGGCGAAGTGGCGGAGGCGATGAAGAGGAGAGAGAAGAAGAGTGATAGGGTGAGAAACCTTGAAATTGAAGCCATTGATGATGAGATCTGAAATTTGGTAGTGAGTGGAATCGAAATTGATTTACAGATCTGGGAGAAGATTGGTGTTGGTTTTAGTGGAGAAGGAAATTGAATTGGGATGAAAAAGTGGTTACTGAAAATGGAAAATCTAAGAGGAAAAAAGCACTTTGGAGAAGTGGTGTGAGAAAGAACGTGGGTTAGATAAGAGATTGCAGAAGAGGAGTGGTGGCGTGAGTGACGGGGTGGAATTTGGTTTTACAGACTTACAGTTGAAGGAAAGTGGAAAAAGCGCCGTTTGTCAAAATTATTTGCATTTATTTTTGTTTTTCTGGCGTTTATTTTGAAAATATACAACTTTATTATATTAAAATATATAATTTATTATATTAAAATTTGTAATTTTTATTTGTAAAATAAATTATATATTTTAATTAATAAATTGTATGTTTAAGCGTAATAAATTATATATTTTTAAATATATTATTGTACAGTGCACGATGTACTTGGTGCATATAAGAGCTAATATTATTTTTGCTATTTAAATACAAGTAGATTGAGAGTCTTTCTCAATAAATTTAATTTCTTTTTAGAGTTGATCCGTACGCCAAGATTCAAGCAATTGATTTTCATATCATTTTAGAATCAAACAACTTGTTATATTAAAAAATGTAATTTGTTTACAGTGAACCGTGAATATAAGTTGCACGGTTCAATGTAAATAAATTGTATTTCAATATAACAAAGGTGCATGATTCTAAAATGTATTATGAATGCACCGTGCACCTGAATGCATACTAGACTTAGCCTTTCTTTATATGATAAAATAACTTTTTTATTTTCTTAAAATATGCATCTGATAGACGTTCACTTTAAGACTCTCTTTGTCCCGTATATATTTGCACTTTTTTTTTTTACGGAAGTCTCATAATAATTTGCACATGTCATATATATATATATATATATATATATATATATATATTATAAACTCTACCATCGTAATATTTACAATTTTACACAAAATACTACTCCCTCCATCTCAAAGTTGTTTGTACAATTTTCATTTTGGTCAGTCCCAAACTTATTTGGTCATTTTATAAATGGCAAAATTCTTTTTAACTCAAACCCTTCAAACACAATTTATTTATCATATGTCACTCATTCATACCCCCAACACTTTATCATTTTATCACCTCTAATAAATATTATTATATTTTTCAGTAAAGTAAAATTATCTTTTTTACCCTCAACACCACCTCAAATACTAATAAATAATTCATATATTAAATATCGCGCACACAGTAATTATACAAACGACTATAGGACGAAGAGAGTATTATTTTTAAACCAATAAATACTCACAATCCAATCCATTTATTTGTATACATAAAATTTTACAAAATTATTCTTCAAAACTTCACCCATTATTTAACTTTATTATTTTATGTGTCAAACCAAGTACTACATCCGTCCCAAGATAACGTGCACGCTAACTTTATGATCGAGTTTTTGCAAGTGAGTTGTTTATTAGTATTTGAAATGATAAAATGACTTTTAAGGAGAGGTATGATAGATCTACCTCTCTTCTATTATATTCATCTTTAAAAAATCTTTTATTATTTTAAATACTAATAAAAAACTCGTTCACTAAAACACGTGAAAATAGTAAACGTGCACGTTATTATGGGACAGGAGAGTATTTGTGAGAGAGGAGTGAGATAGTGCGACTCGGGGTTGTGTTTAGTAAAATCAGAGTGCTGTTACACTAAATGTTGTAACACTCAAAGTAACAATTAAAAGACAGAAACAACGGAAGACTCAGAAACACAACACACATAATTAATAAGACTTTACACAATCTATATCAATATAGATTGTGAAGCCTTATGGCCGAAATCACTATTTATCAAAATAATGAATACAAAGAGGTTCACAAATCGAATCATCTTGAAACAAGATCAAACATATGATCTAAAGGCTAGGTGTATCTCTACACTACCAAAGGTGACCTGTTCTATGAGTATGAAACTATCTAACACCGAGACTAACATTCCACACAAAATAAACATAGCACCAACTCGAGGTATTGTAAACCCTACAATTACTCTCTATGGTAAAACACTCCACAACAACGACCCTATCACTCTGGATGCACTCACGCACTCTACAGTTGATGCTTGGTTGTTGCTTCGACTAAACATTACACGATTTGTGGCAATGTTCGACACTTGATATGAACATCAAGGTTTTCTATTTATAGACTCCGTGTAGCTTTACTAGAGCCTCCTTGAAGGATCTAGAAACTCTTCCATCCACTATCCCATGATCTTTGTAAATGTCCCAGTTAGTGGGTCTTCTCCAATCTTCTGAAAACAGCAGCATGATCTAGTCCATTCTACTCGATTCTTGAAGCTTGTGGAACCTTCTAGAATCTTGCAGAACAACCTAGATCGTCAACCTGCAGTCAATAACATCAAAGAAAACATTGAACACATAAGTGTTAGTGATTAAGAAGAAATGACGAATACTGATGTTGTAACCAATGTTGTAACATCGATGGCAACATCAACAATCTCCCCCATTTGATCTTTCTGCTACAACACACCTGAAATGGCAAATACATCAGATATTGTGCATGATAGAACTCATAATCATATCAGTTGCACTACTAAGTGTCAAACCATTTTGTAGCTATCATGAATCGAACAAACATCATCAAACAATTTCTTTTGTTTGAAAAAAAACTCAGTCTGCATATATATTCATTAGAGCATGATGTAAGAACATATCAGAGCAAAGGGAAAATGATACAAGTACAACATGTATCAATCCTTAAGCCTGCAGACAAAGTAGAACATATATTACTTGAACATATTTCCACAATTCATCAAGGAAATAGAGTAGAGCTGTCAGGAAGAAAGTTAACAGATCATTCTGAACAATCTACATAAATTACTCTTTTCCAAAACACAGGTAAGATTATCAAAGCAATGAAAACAAGGATATCAGAGCAAAGATTCAAGAAAAATATCTTAGCCTAAAACAAAATATGATTATCAGAACTTACTAATCATCAATACTCAAAACAGAATATCAGACAAATACTAATACTAAAAAATTTAAACAAGCAAAACCTACCAACTATTGTTCAATAATTACATAACCAAATGAACAGAGTCTATAAATAACTTGTAAAAATAGAAATAAGATCATATGAATAAAGAAGGACAAACAAAGAGAGTTGGAGGTGATCAAACTGAAACAATCAGCTGCAGCATTATCAAGTCCTGCACATGCTCCCCCTCAACTTGTTCTTAACTCCCCTTATCTTCAAGATCTCAAATCAAACTCCCCCATTCAACCATCATGGGAGTGTTGGGATAATATATGCCAGGATCTATAGGGATGACCTCATAAACACAAATTTAAATTAACAATTATTACTAGTATAAATTAACCTAAGTGAATTCAAATAATAATTAATCCAACAACGACATGCAAATAATATTTCACGTAAAAGATCCAAGCATGCGGAATTTCTAGGAGTTTACGTAAACGTACCCGTTGGAGAGACGGTCTGAGACTGATAGGATCAAGTATCTGGATACCCACCAAAAGTCCTTCTCAAGTATTCCCAAGTCCTCGTTCAATAACCCCGATGGAAGGTTCTCCAATGAACAATTTATAAACAAAGAAAAAATAAATAATTGTTGCACCACCTTTGTGGATTTCTAATATTTCCAACACATGAAACTCTAGTTGGGGATGAAAAATTCATCCCCTGTTTATAAGTGAGGGAAGGACAAAAATTTGAGGCCAATTAGGGCTAGAAAAGATCTTTTCTTGATCTCCAAGAAATCTTGAATATATCTCATATATTCTTCTTTCCATGTGTATTTTTCCACAAAAATCTCACACCCTTATTTAGCCTTAAATTTTGAAAATTACAAGAAGATTTACAAGTTTGGATCTTTTTTGAATTTATTAGATATTCTTGTATTCCAAGAATACATATATTTCTCCATAAAATCTTTCCAAGAAAATCTTTCTTCCCTTTCCCTTTATATTATTTTCGAAAATTACCACTTAAAGAAGCCAAGTAGGAGTTTTCTTGAATTTATGGGATAACCTCGTATTCCAAGAATACTTATCTCCTTTCCATAAAATCTTTTCAAGAAAATCCTTCTCCCTCTTTTCTTTAATATTTTCGAAAAAATAAGGAAATATAATGCAACAATAATTTATTTTATTTTAAGTACCTTTTATTTATTGAACTTTAATTGGGCTACTTGAGGGGCCTTTAGGAGAATTAAGATGGACCTTCCAATAGGCTACTGAATTCCAATATTGAGCCACAATATAATTCAGCCCATTAATATTAATTAATACCACTATATAATTAATATTGCACTATCAATCTTAACCCATATTACGATAATATGGCTCCCGGTTATTTTTTCCCGTGTTTAAGATTATTTATCATTAATTAATTAAGCCACTGAAAAGCTTTATATTAATTAATATATTTATCCTTAGAGTAAGGACAACCCAGCTTTATTATCCATATTGGAAAATTAATTCCACTTGCAAGATTTGGTATGATAAAGGTTCCGGGCCAACCAAGGGGACCAATCACGCAAGACATTGCAAGCACACGATTCTCTGTATTAATTTAGCAACTGTCGTGCCATTAATATTATTGCCCAAGATATATGGTATCGAAGTCGCAATGATTCTCTTCCCATTTATAAGTCAAAGCAATAACTACTAATCACACACAGTCCTTAGTAAGTGACAGAGATTAAGAAATCAACAACCACTAAGGTCTAACTCTTCATCCCTTAAGTCAGTGCGAATGCGTTTATCCTCTCTGCAGGTCCACTTTAGCGCATCGAATGCACTAGTGTAATCTCTTGGTCAAGACAAGCCAATCTGAGCCTTACACATCAACTTCTACCAATAGATTGTTCGGATCTATCTAAGTTGTGAAACACGCACTCGTTTACAAGGCACTGTTAACGTGATCTTCTGTGATCTGGTATCACCACGTTAACTACAATGTAGCACGTGCTATTATATGAACGGTTTGCAATAAATATATGTAACATTCAATCATATTTAAAGCAATAGTGATAAATAATTTATTTCAGTAAATAAGTGTTTAATACATAGGTTATACAAAGTAAAAGCATACTTTCACGTATAACCCCAACATGGAGATCATCATAGAGTTCATCTATGATATCATCAATGTCAGCTTCTTCACCATCTTCAAATCCATCACCTTCACCTTGTTCAACCGGAGGATCTGGCTCATTCTCTTCATGCACATCATCCTGAACAACCTCAGGAACATCTTCAGCAGCAGGAACCTCAGCAGCAACTTCAGATGCATCAGGTGCTACTCCCCCTGGTGGAGCAGAAAGCAACCTCTCCCAAAAGCTTTTCATAACATTCAGCTCAGCAATCTGATCCTGCAAATTCTCAATTTGTTGAAGTATAAAATCCATGTGAATAGTAACATACTGAACTGGAGAATTTCTCAAGTCAGTGTCACCATCATTGTTGCCAGCATTTGGTGCAGCATCCGGATTTTGAACAGCAGGTTCAACGACCTCAAGGCTCAGCTTCATCTCCTTCTGCATTAGGCCTTCTTTATGGTAAGTCCCTAATCATGTTTCCTCTCAACAGAACTTTGGAGATTCCTAAATCAGGAATCATCCCACTAAGATTTTCCACAGGTTCCTTAGCAATGTCCAACCTGTCCAGCAGAGCAAAGATCATACATGGATATGGTAAAACACTTTTCTTACCACCTACACATTTCATAGCATGATCAAAGATTGTTCTTCCCAGATTGAAATTGTTCATGACCACTATCTTATACATCAGGATAGCTTGAGCTTCAGTGATCTTGATAGTGTTGGTAGTTGCAACCAGTTGTACACAACAAATTTGTGAACAACTGAAAACAGACTTGTTAATTTGGATGACAACACCTTTGTTGTCCATCTCCTAATCAGTCCACCAGTAATAGCAGTCATAATCTCATTCAAGGTAGGAACAATATCTTCCTCAACATCAGGGGTTCTTAAAAATGCATTTATCACACCAGGATTGAAGCCTACATTATGACCTCTAAACCTCACATTCCCATATCTCCTAGAGTTCCTTCTACCAGTTCCTTTCTTCAGATTGCAATAGAATTCATATACCCAAGTGTAAAAGAAAGGTGAAACAAACTGTACAACATACAAAAGATTCATTTCCTCAAAGAATTGAATCAGATTTTGCCTATCAAATTTATAAACTCTTATCCTTCTCTCAGACAATAAAAGTCTCCTTCTCATAATAGCAAATTTAGGACTAGTAGTACCATGATATTCATCATCACTTTCATCATCATCAGGTTCAGAAGATGTGTTACCTGAACTACTTAAGTCTGATTCATCAGGATCATCAGAGTCATCTGGTTCACCTGATGGTGTTGCAGCACCTTGCTCAACATCTTCATCAACATCAGAGTTAACAATAGGTTCATGCCTCCTCTTTGTCCTCAACTCAGTTCTAGCATTTGTAGCAGCTTCAGGATCATTTCTGAATTTGGTTCTTCTTTCATTCCTTGCTAACAACTCAGCAATGGGAATGAATTCATCAGAACTTTCTGAATCAACATGGGCATTAGCAGTCCCATCATCATCATCATCATCATCAGCATCAGCCACAGGCTCAGATGCTTCACTTGGTTCAGTTTCTTCAGCAATTGATTTCTCACTTTCCTCATCAACACTCTTCTCAACAGAGTGCTCAACTTCCTCAGCTGATTTCTCACTTTCCTCAGCCTCTTTCAAACTCTTTTCTGATTCAGATGAATCAAACACAACAATTGGCCTTGAGGCTTGACCCAAATCAGAAATCTTACCCCTCTTTGTCTCAGAGTAGTTAACCCTGGGCTTGTAGCGGTTCGATCTTCTTCTTGGCTTAGCAGGGCTCATTTTTCTCTTCGGTTTCTTTGAGGAAACAGCAGCATTAACCCCTTTTTCAACCTCAACAGGGGGTTCTTCCTCCATGGGAGTATCTTCATCATCTGGTTGAGTAGTGGGTTGAGCGGCCTTAACATTTTCAGCATTAGGTTTCAGATTTCCGGCCCCAATAATGAAGTCATCTGGAAACACACCTTGAGGAGGGTTTGAGAATGAGACATTCGAGAATGGTAGGATGTTTACCTCGAATTCTCCAAAAGTGATCGTCACTGGGGTTTCAGAGTGTTGAATCGAAACGATCACCTCGCTCATATTCAGCGGATGTTCGGTTTCAGGGAATGCAACCGAAATTGGTTCTGGGTTCAACGGATTCTGGAGTGTTGGGTTGGATGTTTCAGTAGTGGGTGTGGCATTTGGTGAATCGATCGAAGTCGCCATTGATGTAAGAAGATCAAGCGGGTTCGCGATTTCAGGGTTTTTAGAGGAAGGGTTTGAAGGCGTGTTTGGTGAAGTGTTTTGATTTCCAGCCATTTTGCTATATATATCAAAAGTGTTAGTGACAAAATAGAATTAAAAATTAAATTCCAACTAATACTTTATGATAAAACCAGTAATACCTTTCCTCTCTTCAAACTTTCGTACGCTTAAACTCAAAACAAGTTTTCAGTATACAAACCAACATCCATTCGAAACTTATATAGAAATCGAAATCAACATGTTACAAGCCATGATCCCACAAAGTGAATGTTCTAGACATGGAGATCATGGGGTGCAATGTGATGAAACCATCACTCCCACTACTTCCAATACCCAAAACACACGTTCTCAACCCATTTTTACAAAACCAAAAAACCTAAAAAACCCAAAAAACAAAAAAATAAAATAAAATGCAATGCCTGAAATTAAATAAAGTGTGGCTAATTTTTGTATTAAATAATCAATTTAATCAAATAGTCACAATTAAATAATTATCCAAGTAAAAATCAGTCAATCAAGTCAATGCAGCAATCAAGAACGAAACACACACACTTCAACATTCATTTTGCCTGATTTACTCAGCCAATGTTGCACTTATCATCATTTCTTTTCTTTTCATACACTTAACTCATATTGATCCACCTTTTAAAAAGAAAACATCGAAGTAGCGAACTCCGTGCCCCATAGTTACTTAGTGGATTATGAGCAAATTGATGTTATATCAATCACCTTTTGAAAAGAAGACATCGTAGTAGCGAACTCCGTGCTCCATAGTTACTCAATGAGAGATTACATCCAATGTGTGTATCTTTTCTTTTCTTTTATGCATTTAAGAAGTGTGTGTCCAGATAGAAACACAATGACTTGACTCAATAAGAAATTTTACTCAGAATCTCATTCAAATCATGAGAATCATCAAATCAACCAAGTGCTATAAAAATCAAACCAGATGTTGCTTCAAATGTTGACACATTTGTTACAACATCCACCCTACAGAACTCAGATAGTACACAAACCAAGATATTTCCTCAGAAAGGAAAACCTCTCATGATCAAGGGCTTTAGTAAAAATATCAGCAAGTTGATTATCAGTGGGAACATACTCTAACTTTACAATTTCTTTTTCTATAAGGTCTCTTATGAAATGATGTCTTATACTTATGTGCTTAGTAAGAGAATGTTGTACTGGGTTTTTAGAGATGTTAATAGCACTGATATTATCACAAAACACAGTCAGAATATCATTCTCAAGTCCATAGTCATCAAACATCTTTTTCAACCACAAAAGTTGTGTACAACAACTACCAGCAGCTATGTATTCAGATTCTGCAGTACATTGTGAAACACAATTTTGTTTCTTACTATGTCAGGAAATCAAATTATTACCCATGTAAAAGCATCCACCACTTGTGCTTTTCCTATCATCAATTTCTCCAGCCCAATCAACATCACTATATCCAGTCAATACACTGCTTGTGTCATTTGTATACCATATACCAAGACCTGTTGTTCCAGCAACATATCTAATAATCCTCTTCACAACATTCATGTGAGATTCTTTTGGATTAGCTTGGTACCTAGCACAAACACAAACACTATACATAATGTCAGGTCTACTAGAGGTAAGATAAAGAAGACTACCTATCATGGATCTGAACAGTGTGTGATCAACATCTTGACCAACACTGTCTTTGTTCAACTTCTAAGTTGATCCCATAGGTGTTTTCATATGCTTTGAGTTCTCAAGACCAAATCTCTTAACCAAGTTCTTTGCATATTTGCTTTGAAAAATGAAAATTCCATCATTATTTTTCTTGATCTGCAGACCTAAAAAATAATTCAAGTCTCCAACCATGTTCATCTCAAATGTAGATGACATTGCCTCAACAAATTCATTCAGCATCTTGTCTGATGTTGCTCCAAATACTATGTCATCAACATAAATTTGTGCAATCATCAACCCTTCATTAACCTGTTTAATGAATAAAGTCTTGTCTGCTTCTCCTCTAACAAAATCAAACTGCAAAAGTAAGTAAGTCAATCTGTCATACCAAGCACTAGGAGCTTGTTTCAAGCCATACAAAGCTTTCTTAAGCTTATAAACATGATCAGGATAGTGAGGATCTTCAAATCCTAAGGGTTGCTCAACATAAGCTTCTTCATTCAAGATACCATTCAAAAAAGCAACCTTTACATCCATTTGATGCAATTTGATATTGATAAAACATGCAATAGCCAATAACAATCTAATAGATTCAATCCTAGCTACAGGTGCAAATGTTTCATCAAAATCAATACCCTCAACTTGAGTGTATCCTTGGGCAACCAATCTAGCCTTATTTCTTACTATGTTTCCAGACTCATCAGTTTTGTTCTTAAAAATCCACTTGGTTCCAATAACATTAGTGTTACTAGGTCTTGGAACTAGTGTCCAAACATAATTCCTTTCAAACTGATTAAGTTCTTCATGCATAACATTTATCCAATTTTCATCATTTAAGGCTTCTATGACATTTTTGGGCTCAATTACAGAATGATAGCATTCAGAATTAACCGTGTTGCATATAGAAGACATACAAACATATCTTACTACATCTTTTGAGCTTACCCTTCTTCTGGTTTGTACACCAACAGAAGAATCACCAATGATTTGGTTTGAAGGGTGGCTTTTCAAGATTATGGAATGAGGTACCTTGTCATGAGTGTATTGAATATTGCTTTCTGAACTTCCTGTTTTTGGATTTTCAGAGAATGTTGTCCCAGATGTCGTGGCATTAGGTGTAAAATCCTTTAAATTTCCAGAATTTCCAGTTCCAGTAGAAATCTCAATATGCTCAGACAGATCTTCTTCAATACTTTTTCCTGCTATGTTAGTTGTATCATAAAAAATTGTTGGGGTTATACGTGAAAGTATGCTTTTACTTTGTATAACCTATGTATTAAACACTTATTTACTTAGATAAATTCTTTATCACTGTTGTTTTAAATATGATTGAATGTTATATATATTTATTTCAAACCGTTCGTAGCACGCGTTACATTGTAGTTAACGTGGTGATACCAGATCACAGAAGATCACGTTAACGGTTCCTTGTAAACGAGTGCGTGTTTCACAACTTAGATAGATCCGAATAATCTGTTGGTAAAAGTTGATGTGTAAGGCTCAGATTGACTTGTCTTGACCAAGAGATTACACTAGTGCATTCGATGCGTTGAAGCGGACCTACAGAGAGGATAAACTCATTCTCACTGACTTAAGGGATGAAGAGTTAGACCTCAGTGGTTGTTGATTTCTTAATCTCTATCATTTAATAAGGACTGTGTGCGATTAGTAGTTATTGCTTCGACTTTTAAATGGGAAGAGAATCATTGCGACTTCGATACCCTGTATCTTGGGCAATAATATTAATTGCACGACCATTGCTAAATTAATACAGAGAGTTTTGTGCTTGCAATGTCTTGCTTGATTGGTCCCCTTGGTGGGCCCTGAACCTTTATCATAACAAATCTTGCAAGTGAAATTAATTTTCCAGTATGGATAATAAAGTTGGGTTGTCCTTACTCCAAGGATAAAGATATTAATTAATATAAAGCTTTTGAGTGGCTTAATTAATTAATGGACTAAATAATCTTAAACACGGGAAATAATAACCGGGAGTCATATTACCGTAATATGGGTTAAGTTGGATAGTGCAATATTAATTATATAGTGGCAGTAATTAATATTAATGGGCTGAATTATATTGTGGCTCAATATTGGAATTCAGAAGCCTATTGGAAGGTCCATCTTAATTCTCCTAAAGGCCCCTCAAGTAGCCCAATTATAGTCCAATAAATAAAAGGTGCTTAAAATAAAATAAATTATTGTTGCAATATTTCCTCAATAATTTCGAAAATAATTAAAGAAAGAGGGAGAAGATTTTTCTTGAAAAGATTTTATGGAAATGAGATAAGTATTCTTGGAATACAAGATTATCCCATAAATTCAAGAAAACTCCCCACTTTAATGGTCTAAGAAGGAATAAAAGATTTTAATAGGAAATTTTCGAAAAATTAGGGGATAAGAAGGAATAAAAGATTTTCTTGAAAGGATTTTATGGAAAAAGATATGTATTCTTGGAATACAAGAATATCTCATAAACTCAAGAAAGATCCAATCTTGAAATCTTCCTTCTTATTTTTTTCGAAAATAAGGATTAAATAGGGTGTGAGATTTTTGTGGAAAAATACACATGGAAAGAAGAATATACGGGATATATTCAAGATTTCTTGGAGATCAAGAAAAGTTCTTTCCTAACCCTATTTGGACTCCAAATTTTCGTCCACCCCTATGTATAAATAAGGGGATGAATTCTTTTCATTCCCCTAGTGTTCCATATGTTGGAAATATTATAAATCCATAAAGGTGGTGCAACAATTTTTTATTTTCCTTTGTTTTATAAATCGTTCATTGGAGAACCTTCCACCGGGGTTATTGGACGAGGACTTGGGAATACTTGAGAAGGACTTTTTGGGGGGGTATCCAGATACGTGTCTCTTTGATCCCAAAGTGTTGTTCCTCCAACTAAGGTTGGTCTCGGATCATCTCTCCAATCGGGCACGTTTACGTAAACTCCTAGAAATTCCGCAAGGATCTTTTACGTGGAATATTATTTGCATGTTGTTGTTGGATTGATTATTATTTGAATTCACTTAGGTAAATTCATGCTAGTAATAATTGTTAATTTAAATTTGTGTTTATGAGGTTATCCCGATAGATCCCGACATACGTTATCCCAACAAAAATAACATTCTCAAGAAAGATTCTTGAAAACCTAAGATTTTTTTTAACCTAAGATTGAAAATTTATTTTACTATTTTTCTAGAATAGCCTAAGAAAAAACATTTGTCACGAAGGATCTTTTACGTGGAATATTATTTGCATGTTGTTGTTGGATTGATTATTTTTAGAGTCAAACTTTAGTAAAGTTGGTCTCTATCTTCGAATGAGGTAACACACACAACCAAATACATGAAAGTATTTTTAGATTTGGTTTCTTGTTGTTCGCTTTAATCTCATAAGCCTAAGAAAAAACATTTGTCACTTTTTTGAACTTTGTGGCCTCATAAAAACTCAAATTAATAATATGGCATGCTTTTTGAACTTTGTTTAATGCTTCACAAAAAACCTTTTAGAAAGATGTTTAGCTTGCAACATTACCTAGCCATTTCTTGAAGAGTTCTATTCTTCCTTTCATTTATTCCATTTTGTTGTGGAGTTTTAGGAGATGAAAATTCTCAGATATACCCTTTCTTTTTCGCAGAAATTAGAAAACAAGATATTTTCAAATTTCCTACCATGATCTGACCTAATCTTACTCACTTTCAAGTTGTATACAGTTTTAAACCTTTTATACAAAACTTTAAAAGCAGCAAAAGTTTCAAATTTTTCTTTCAAAAACTCAATCCAGGTATATCTAGAGAAATCATCTACCACAACCAATGAATACCTTTTACCTCCAAACTTTCTGTTTTCATAGGACCCATAAGATCCATATGTAGTAGCTCAAAACACCTTGTTGTCGAACAATGTGCAACATTTGTGTGACACTCGGACCTGTTTACCTTTC
Organism: Stenogyne calaminthoides; assembly: GCA_037126765.1. Classification (NCBI taxonomy): domain Eukaryota; kingdom Viridiplantae; phylum Streptophyta; class Magnoliopsida; order Lamiales; family Lamiaceae; genus Stenogyne; species Stenogyne calaminthoides. Next base: position 28,631,814 of record JBBCBC010000010.1, on the reverse strand, counting down.
TGGCAAGAACCAAAAATTATGGTTTCTCCTATATTCAGCTTTGACAAACCTCTTACAACACCTATCTTCACAAGTTTCTGGATATTCCTGTAGTTAACATGTCTAAGTTTTTGATGCCATAAAACTTCTTCAGCATTTATGATAAGATTGCAAACATTGTTAGTTCCAATAAGATAACAATTATCAATTGACCTATTACTAGTCATAAGACACTCATTTTCATTATTCAGAACATGACAAGAATTCTTATCAAACTTGACATGCAAATTGTCATCACATAGTTGACTTATATTAATCAAATTAGCAAGCAAACCTTCAACATGTAAGACATTAGACAACTTAGGAAATCCTTCAACATTGAGAGTACCTTTTCCAACAATCTTTCCTTTTGAACCACCACCATAAGTGACATTTCCTCCATCAAATTTTCATAATCAGACAGGAAATTCACTTGACCAGTCATGTGCCTAGAACAACCACTATCAAGGTACCATAAACTAGACACACATGCTTTCAGAGATGTATACACAACATTACAAGTCACATCTTGTTTACTGACACATTCAGTTTTACCACATTGTGACTCAGAAACTTAAGTATGTAACACCTTCATGTCATTTTTCAATTTATCACAGTATGGACGAATATGACCATGACCAGAACAATAGTGACACACATACTTCTTTTTCTTCTTTTTAATGTGAACTTTTGTTTCCACTGGAGTTTCAACATTTGTCTTTTCTCCAGCTTTAACAAATTTCACAGGTTTAAGGCTTTTAGAAGTAGTTTCAGAACCAAGACTAGTAGTGTCAAATTTACCAACCATCAAATCATCTTTCAACATTTCTGTTCCTTTGGCATATTTTTTAAAACACAAAGTTGAACTTTTCAATTCTTCCTTTAATTTAGAAATTTTCAAATCCTTTCTTGTTAAGGCAACTTCAAGTTTGGTTAGTGAGTCTCTCAAGTCATCATTTTCCTTAGTCATAGACTTTAGAATCTGATTTTGAGTTTCCCATTTATCAAACAAATATTTACAAACCGATCCACATGATTCACTATTCACATCAGATGTTCTTTTATCAATTAAACCATTAAAATAATTATAGTTTTATCAGAACAATCTTCATCAAATGTTACTCCAGATGTGGTAACATCTGTTTCAACATCAGAATCAGAATAGTCCAAATCATCATCTAAGGAATTATCATAGTCTATTATAGCATAGAAAACACGTTCTTCATTTGTTCTTCATGCTCTTCATCAGATTCATCACTTAAAGTAGCATTGAAGTTCAATTTAAATTTAAGCAAGACATTAGCACATTCATTCGCATAATGACCATTCCCATGACATGCATTACATTTAACAGACTTTCTATACTTAGGGTCCACTTTGTCATACCTGCCAATATATATATATATATATATATATAAAAGAAAAATTACCTATGGAAGGAGAAAGCTAGGCGGCGGCGGCGGTAGGGGAGGACGCGCAGCGGATGGTTCGATTTGGGGGAGAGGGAGGAGGAGGCTAGGGCTTCTGGTTCGTGATTTGGAGCTAATGGAAAGGAGACGGCGGCGGTGGAAGGGGAGAAAGCGCGGTGGAGTTCGATTTAGGGTAGAGGAAGGAGGCCGGGCTTCGATATCAGCTGCATGTTTAATTCACGATTTGGGGAAAATTTCCTTTGGTTCGCGATTTGGGTGTATATATATTAATTATTCGACCTCTTGGACAGCGGTTCCGAACCTTTTGGACAGCGGTTCAAAACCGCTGTCTAAAATATTTGCACAGCGGTTCTAAACCGCTTTCCAAGTGTTGTACTTGGACAGTGGTTTTGAACCGCTGTCTATTTTTTTATTATTTTTTTAATTAAAACCGCTCTCCAAGCTGTAGCTTGGAGAGCTGTTTGAAAAAAGGGCTGTCCAAGTGCAGCTGTGCAAGCTTAAATGTGTAGGTAGTGATATTATAAAAAAATATAATAAAACAACAAATAATTTTTCTTACCAATATCCAATGTAAATTGTTGTTCACGTTCCCTAACACCACCTTCGCGGTCGGAGGTGGTCGACAGTCTTCCAAGGCAACGGGAAGACATAAATATCCGCCAGTGTCACCGAATGACATTACGAAAATATTATAAAAGGTTGCAACCAAGTATCCACAATCAGGTAGTGAAAATCACTTATCTATTGGGGTTAGACCATCGAAGTGAGATAGACTTTTCTCCAAGTCTGACATGGTTGTAAGACCACCTATAACAACATTGTATAATTCTTTTCTTTTTTTGAGTTCAAATAACATATCCATTCGTACCGTAGCTCATGCATCTTCGGTTCCGTAGATTGCGAGCGCAACAACTCTAAATCCGCAATTTCCATCTCCAACCACATCTGTGTATGATTGAATATATTCTCTCATAAAGGGAGGAAAGTCTTCCTCCACCGGAGAACCTTTAAAATAGAATGGTGAGTTAAGACTATTCTTAAAATCAATCTTACTCTTGTGAGCGCTGTTGTTGAGGCGCGGGTCCCCAGATCCCCTCGCGGGTTTTGAAGTTGGAGTTTTTGGAGAATTATGGTCGGTCGGTCCCCGATTGTACGAAAAGCTCATCCAACTCCGACTCCCTTCAGATGTGCTATTTCTACGACCTTCTTGTGGAATATCCTGATATGCATTAGTTCCCGCCACTCTTCCCTTACCCTTTTGTTTTGGAGAACTCTTTAGTTTGGAACCTTTCACCAGTCTCTCCCAAAAAGGTTCACGATCGCTGCTTGGAGGCTTATTCTTCTTCTTCTTCTTCTTTTTTTCAATTGTTGGAGGTGCAACAAGGTCTTCTTCCATGTCCGTGTCATCGAATAATTTTCTCCTCGTATTACTGGTGGTAGGAATACGTGAAAAATCTATATCCAATGTTCTCCAATACACGTTAATACCGTCTATAGGGATACATTAGTTATTTTTCATGCACCAGGAAAGCTCGCAATGGCACGGAAGACCATGAGTTCTCCTAAGATAATGGTCGCATAATTTTCTACCTAGATCTTTATGCATTTCATTGAGAATAAGGTCAAATGCCTTAAACGTGATCTTGCGTACTAGTTGCTGGAAGAATTCGTTGTCTAACAAATCGGTCCTTGTCTTGTTGGCGCTAAACATCGATTGTTTTTTAATCTCGCATAATTGCAACTGCATGACCTGATGAAGGCGGAGGAAGACATTGTCAAATGAGAGATGGCTGCCGTCAAGTTTTTTTTTGAACCTGTGATGCTCTTGTTCAGCCCTACATTAATAATAAATATAAATATATTTAAAAAACTGAAGCAGTTGTAACGCAGTTGTAACATTTTAAAATTTAAACGAATAAAATAAATATAATAGTTAATTTGAAAAGTAAAAAGATTGCAGGAGTATCTGTTTGTCGTGTAAACTCTCTTTTCATGATCTTGAATCCAAGTTTCTTCGCAATAGCTAGTTAGTCCCGGGAATTTCTTATACTTTTTCCGCATATAGCTCCAGTTCATTTCCCATTCTTCAAGTGTGGCAGCTGTAATTGCCCAATTCCAATTAGCTTTAAAAGAATTAGCGTACTTATCAATAAATCCTTCCTGTTTTATAGCCCGGCCTAGAACACATTGCTCTATATGGCGCCTGCATAAATGTTTATGCGATTTTGGAAAAATTTCATCCACTGCATTCATCATCGCTAATGCCCTGTCCGTAAAAACGACATTTGGTGGGTCACTCTCATACATTCCCCGAATAAATCGTAAGATAAATTCGAAGTGTTCCTGCGTTTCACGCCTCATAAATGCGTATGCAATGGTGAAAGTCTTGTCAATGCTTGTTGCACAAATCGCTTCTAGTAAAGACATATCGTACATAGTGGTTTTGTACGTTGTATCAATAATGAGCACTTGCAGATATGTGTTCACCATTGCATAAGAATCTGGATAGTCGAACATAATATCTTGTAGTTCGTTAGTACCATCCGCCGTTCGAAATTGGTACCTAATTTCATAAATTTTACAAACATCAAACTAAATACTGGAGCAGTAAAAAAGTCTGATATCAATTCTTTGTGGATGATATATTTAAAGTTAGTACTTAAAATTTATTTTGAAAAAAAATGTGAACGTGTCTGAGATATATGCATCATATCAATTATGCAAAATGCATAAATACATTTCATTAATTAGCTTGAACTTAAAGTTGGGTGTTTAAATGTGATTGATATCATATCACGTGTTCAAAATATTTGAAATAATAATAAAATTATTTTATTATCATCTAATATATTTTAATGTTTAATTCCTTCAAAAAGCGACACCTACTTCAAAATGGGGAATAGTTTAAAAGTATAAATTAAATACATCATTGATGACTATTGAATAATTCCAGTTGAAGAAGCAAACTATGGGTATCTCATAATTAATAATGTTCCATGCTACTCATAATTTTTCATAAATGACAAGTTAACTTTGAATGACCAAGTTAATTAATTAATACTCCAAATTGAAATAAGTTTTTTGAATATAATCGCATATATATTATTATTTTCCCATGCATGCACACTAGGCAATATTTATATTAAAACATATAACATACAATTACCATAAATAGAAAATATATAAAGTGTACTTATATTTTTACTTGTAATTCCGCTCGCTCGCAGTTTGTGGATGAAGTTTTTCGTAGAGGGTACGGTCCATCCCGATTTTCACTCCTTGTTTTGTTCATGCAATTTTTCACTCTTGTTAAATCCGTAACATTATTGGGATTGACTCTCTTTATATTTGCCAATATGTTGGGAAATTTATAGTTTTGATGGAAGTTCCAAAAGCAGTTGTAATAGGACCAAGTCGAACTGTTAGTCGATTGATGATATGATAGGAAACCGCTGAACACGTTAGACGCTGATGTATTAAACTAGGTCACATTTTGAGGGGGAACTCAAAATGCACAAGTCAGTCAAGCTCAGCAAGGCGAAGATCAACAACTAAGATCAGTAGCGAGAATCGGAAGAAATGATCCAAGACGCTTGTGAACCAGAAGACCTATTTTACGAAGACATCAGAAATTCGATTGGTTGAAGCTAAGACAACCATATCAGTAGACTCAAGGTGACTGATCAGTAGAAGTGTTGATCGAGTTCAAGCTTAGTCAGAAAGTGATAAGCATAACTACTTATCCAAGGCATACGATGTAAATCAGACAGAAGAATGCCAACATAGTTGGCTTTTACAAAGAATCCATATAAAGTGGCCTTGTCACCAATAATGGATCGACACGTATGTAATTCGAACCTGACGTTTGCGAGGATATGGCGTATCAGGGCAAAACGACTACAAAGGACAAATATGCAAGAAGACGACATGGCTTTCCTGAAAGCACGTCAAATCAAGCGCAAGCTACCAAAAATAGCCTGAAATTTAAATTGCTCTCCAACGGCTCTTTGATTTCGAGGTCTATAAATATGGGATCATCCTTCATGTTGAAGACACATAAATTATCATCAAGCTCAAGCACAAGCAAATTTCTGCACGAGGAACACTCTATTGAGGCTTATTTTTTCTAAGTGTTCATCCCATAGTTCTTAGCATAGAAATCTTATCCTCTAGCTTTAGGCTACACAAATACTAGGATAGATTTCCAGTTGGAACAACAACAAATCTTATACCCAACCCCACAAAGTTAGGTTAAGTTTGTTTTGCAAGATTTCAGACTAGGGTTTCTAGTTTATGATTTATGGGATCGGTTGAGTGAGAACTCTTGAAACATCTGTTGGTTGTACTGTGTTGGACTAACACATTAAACTAAGTCCAAGTTGGTTTAGTTGGTGCACCTGCTGATAGGGAAAAGTGGACGTAAGACTTGTTGTCCGAACCACTATAAAAATCTTGTGTGTCTATCTGATTTACCTGCTTTACACTATAGCGCACTACCTAATTTGATATTGCATACATATTCTGAGTTTGGATCAGTTTTGCACCAAGCAACTGATCTGATTAGCTTAACACTTTGTCATCTGATTGAAAACAGATAAGCATAAATCTGATTCTACAAAACTGGTTTTTCACACGGGTTAAAACTTAGCTTCTGCACATCACTTAAACTGATAGACACCGATCTGATCTGCCCTCAGGCGATCAGTAAGTTGGATATCAGTCCAAACTAATTCACTCGCACTCTGATCAGGAAACTTGTTTATCACACCTGATCTCACGCAAAAAGTTTTAAAGTCTATTCACCCCTCCCCTCTAGACTTCAATCCTCACAAAAACCCGTTTGGGACCTACAAGTGGTATCAGAGCAGTGGTTCTACGGACCACTGGCTTTGAGTATCATCGGTTCTTGAGGAAGAACCATTGTGGTCACTTGAACATATCTTGAAAAACCTGTTTCTAAATTCATCTATTTTCAAAACTCACAATCAGCATGGATAATACTCTGGTACGTATCATGATCTGCCTAAGTTTTATATTGATGAGTATGCAGACTGGACCATACTCATGAGCAACCATCTGGGAGCTATAAGCAACAGAATGATGGAAGTTCTTGAACAAGGACCCATCATCATCTACTACAACAACCCAGCTGAAGGAGGTGATCCAGAATTTCCAGTTGGAGCCAGAATCAGAAAGAGTCCTTCTCTGATGGATGCCAAGGAAAGAAAATTGTCCAATCTGGATACTATGGCCAGACATATTATTATGAAGACGATGGATAAGATAACTAGAGAGAAGATCAAGTATCTCAAGACAGCTAAACAGATGTAGGATACGCTTGCTGAGATGTGCGAAGGAAATGATTTGATCAAAGATAGCAGATTGCAAGCTGAACTGGTTAAGTTTGAGAAAATCAAGATGATGCTAAATGAAACCATAAATTAGCTCGATGGAAGAATCATCATGTCTGTCAACAAGCTATGGGAACTAGGACGAGAAATGTCAGACAAAGATATCAACTACAAGATCTTGAGATCTCTGACAAAGAAATGAGATATGAAAGTTACTGTGATAAAGGATTGTCAAGATATTGCGAAGATGAAGCCAAGCAACCTGTTTCTGAGCCTTAAAGCCCATGAGTTTGATCTAATTGAAAGAGGGCAAGAAGAAGATGATGAGTCACCTGCCAAAGTCACACCCGCCACATCAAAAGCAGTTGCATTCAAAGCAGCCGACAGCAGCTCAAAGTCTGCTGAACCTATTAGAAATATCATAAGTCAGACAGAACAGATTGCTTTGCTGACCAGAAAACTTGAAAGATCCAACATTCAACTGGGAAAATTTTGAAAATTCTACAAAGACTATCAGAACAGCAAGGGAAGACATAGGAGGTCAACTGACAGATCACAAGAAAGGAATAAGTCTGATGATAGAAGAGATGATCATAGGGAGGATCGCAGAGAGGACAAGAAAAGAGATGATCGATCTGACGATAGAAGAGACAACATATCAGAAAGGAGAAATTTTGATCACAGGCAAACAGGGAAGTCACCTGATAGATTTTACAGAAGGAATGACTCACCTGGCAGAAGAAGTTCCGTGGAACGTGGAGCATGTTTCAACTGTCAGAAACCAGGTCACTACAGTGCAGACTGCCCAGACCTGACTCCAAAAGAAAGATAAGATAAGCGGAACAGAAGAGAGCAAAGATACAGAGATAGAAAATCCATGGTTGCTGATAAATCTGGGATAGATGACTCTTATCTGCCTTCATAAGATTTTGGTTATTCATCTGCAGAAGACTTCTGCCTGATGAGCAATGTTGATGATTTCAATGACATCGACGATCTGATGTTCTCATCTGATGATGACATCTGCCTCATGGCTAAAGATGCTGATATTTCTGAGGTAACTTCTAAACCTTCTGTGTTTTCTGTTTCCACACCTGTTGTGCTAAGCACACCTGCTGGAGAGATTGACCTGCAGTTCTACAATGAGCAATTGCTTGATGATCTCTCTAATGCAGTAGACACTTATACAATAGTGGAAGCTAAGAACGATTAGCTGAGGGAAGAGAACATTCAGCTTGTTAAAGATAATGCTGCAAGCAAAGCTGCTGAACTGAAATCAGTTGAGACTGTTCAGAAGATAACTACAGAATTGAAATTTCTGAAAGTCAGTTCTTCTAATCAGGGTAAACTGGTTAAGGAACAACAAGCTATTAACAAACAACAAGCTAATAATCTTAAAATCCTTCAAGCTAAGTTTGATGAACTCTATCGACTACATGAGAGTCTAAAAGCTACTGAAGATAGTCTGCGTAAGAAAATAGAGGTTTTCACGAAATCATCTAAGACTGTTCAAGATCTGAACAACTATTTTCGTAGGTTAACTAATAAGAAGGGAATTGGGTATGAAAACCCTTGTACATCCTCAAAAGCTCCGTCTGGTTCACTTCAGAAAAGTGTAATCAAATGAGTTTCTGATCAAGATACACGAAAAGTAAAATCTGTATCAAATAAGGGAAAAGGATCAGCTGATCAGACAAGGCAAATGCCAGATCAGATAGGGAACAAAAATGGACCCCAACTGATCAAACATCAGCCGAGGAATCAACAAAAGAATCTTATTCTTCTGAAGAGACCTCAGCCAAATCAGCAGAGTAGGCCTCAGTCTAGACCACCTCGCGAGGGACAGTCCCAGCTGAAGTCAACTCAATCCAAGTTGCCTAACAAGCAAGCTAAGGGTAAACTGCTAAGATCATCTATGTCAAAAAGATATGAATCTTTTAATGGTAGCAGTCGTACCTACCCTTACAATCAGAAACCTAGGGCTGCTGCACCTGAGCCCCACTGGATTAAAAGAAGACAGATATCAATAAAAAATCTCAAGTCTTCTGATTCATCCAAGGTTCACACTAATGATCATACTGACCAGATTGCATATGAAGAGACATATGACTATGTAGATGTCTATGGGAGACAAATTAAGCCCTCTTTTTTCAACAAAGGTGCCAGATTTGTTTGGATCCTGAAAGGTATTTCTAACCCCCCAGAACCCGATTCTACTGGGGTACCTAAAGCCTGATCTGATTGCAGGTTCGCGTGGGTTTGGCCAATAAAGGAGGTGTACAAGCAACTATCTAGTACATCGATAGTGGATGCTCAAGGCACATGACTTGAAACAAACATCTCCTCAGTTCATACACAGAACAAGAAGGCCCTCGTGTACTCTTTGGTGATGATAACTTTGGTTTTACCAGAGGATTCAGAACCTTAGAGAATGATGATGTACAGGTTACTGGAGTCTCGTCTGTCGATGGTTTGAAGCACAACCTGTTATCAGTTTCACAATTCTGCAACAACGGATTCAGTGTTGAGTTCTTAACTGATCAATACACTATCAAGAATCGAGCTACTCAATAGATTTTGTTAACTGGTTCAAGGAAGGGAACGATATACACTGTAGATTGGAACAGTTGTCCAAGAAATGCATGCCTGATTGTTAAGAGTTCCAAAAGCAGCAGTTGGCACTGGCACAAGAGAATGAGTCATCTGAACTTTAAGACTCTTAACAAGATAGCAAGGATGTCCCTGGTTGAGGGTCTCTCGAATGAGGTATTTTCTAAGGATCAGACATGTGTCGCATGTCAGAAGGAAAAACAGGTAAAAGCCTCATTCAAGGGGATCCCAGGACCAGCATCCAACAAAGTACTACAACTATTCCATATGGATTTGTTTGGACCAGTTACACCACTTAGTCTCAGCTGACGCAAATACACTCTGGTAATCGTGGATGATTATTCCAAGTTTACCTGGGTTGTATTCTTGTATAAGAAGAATGAGACTACAACAAAGATACTTGAGCTGCTCAAGAAATTGCAAAATGAGAAGGGTGTTAGTATTGTAAAAATCAGATCCGATAAAGGTACAGAATTTCCGAACTCCTTTATTACTGACTTTTGCACTAAGTTTGGAATACAGCATGAAACATCAGCTGCAAGAACACCACAGCATAATGGAGTAGCAGAACGGAGAAATAGAACACTCAAAGAAGCTGCTCGCACAATGTTAGCTGAACATGCAACTCCAAACCGTTTCTGGGCAGAAGCTATCAACACAATATGCCACACTCAGAACATATGTTCTCTGACTAAGATTCACTTCAAAACACCTTATGACCTATGGAAGGGCAGAAAACCCTGTGTTTCTTACTTCCATGTTTTTGGGTGCAAGTGTTTCATACACAAAAATGGGAAGAGTCAGTTGAAAACCTTTGAAGCTAAGTCAGATGAGGGTATATTCTTAGGATATTCCTCAACCAAAAAGCTTTTTCAGGGTGTTCAACAAAGTAACCTTAGTTGTGGAAGAAACACCTCATGTGGTCTTTGATGAGACATCTTCTGAACAAGAGAAATCTGCCTCAGAACAAGCAGTACCAGATCAACCGGCACCTGATGCACATAAAATGGATTAGTTAAGTATCAAGGAAAAATGATCAAATCACGTAACAGTGTATGTTCCAAAACTTGATCTAAGCGATTACTGTGTCAATCGACCCAAAGGTACGTCTGTTGTCAATGAAGAAGTTTGGTACAACCGAGATAAAGAATAAATGAACCATCTGGTTCAGGGGGAACACCTAATGTTCCGGCATGACGACATCAAGACATGATGATTCCAACATCACCGAGACTTGTCCATGCCAAGTGGATCCTATAATCGTACCTCTCCCAATCTCTAGTGATGAATCACTATCGAAATGGATGATGATCTCCAATCACATGAAAATTAGAAAAGAAGGACCTAGATAACCCGGTTATCCAAATGATCGATAATCGGAGACCCATCCGATAGAGTTAAAACTAGACATCGTTGGTGAAAGTTCCATATTATTGTTGCTATCTGTCTTTGAAGGAACCAACAACAATAGAAGAATCTCTACAAGATGCCATTTGGATTCTAGCAATGCAAGAAGAATTAGAGAAGTTTGAGAGGAATCGGGTTTTGAACGGTAGATGCATCAACACATCAAGATGTTATAGGCACTAGGTGGGTATTCAAGAACAAGAGGATGAGAACCTGAGGTCCCGAAGCGGGTTTTCGTGAGGGTTGAAGTCTAGATGGGAGGGGTGAATAGACTTCAAAACTTTTTTTGCGTGAGATCATGTGTGATAAACAAGTTTTCGATCGAGTGCAAGTGAATCGGTTTTGGATCGATATCCAACTTCTCGATCGCCGAGGAAGATCGATTCGGTGTCTATCGGTTTAAGCGATGTCTTGAAGCTAAGTTTTAACCCGTGTGAAAAACCGGGCTTTTGTAGAATCGATTTACCTTATCTGTTTTCAATCAGATGACAAAGTGTCAAGCTGATCAGATCAGTTGCTTGATGCAAAACTGATCCAGACTCAGAATATGTATGCAATATCAAATCAGGCAGTGTGCTAAGGTGTAAAGCATGTAAATCAGATAAACACAAAATATTTTTATAGTGGTTCGGACAACCAGTCCTACGTCCACTCTTCCCTATCAGCAGGGGCACCAACTTAACCAACTTGGACTTAGTTTAATGTGTTAGTCCAACACAGTACAACCAACAGATGTTTCAAGAGTTCTCACTCAACCGATCCCAGAAATCAGAGACTAGAAACCCTAGTCTGAAATCTTGCTAAACAAACTTAACCTAACTTTGTGGGTTTGGGTATAAGATTTGTTGTGTTCCAACTGGAGATCTATCCTAGTATTTGGGTAGCCTAAAGCTAAAGGATAATATTTCTATGCTAAGAACAATGGGATGAACACTTAGAAATATTCTTCAATTTTGTGTTCTTCGTGCGGAAATTTGCTTGTGCTTGAGCTTGATGATAATTTATGTGTCTTCACTATGAAGTATGATCCCATATTTATAGACCTCGAAATCAAATAGCCGTTGGGGAGCAATTTGAATTTCAGGCTATTTTAGGTAGATTTGCAGGCTTGATGTGACGTGCTTCAGGAACAGCATGGCCGAAAGCATGTATGTCTGTCCTTTCTAGCCGTTTGACTATGCAGCACCGAATCCCGCATTGTCAGCTCCGTACATACTGTTGGGGAATGATTCGCACAGATCTATTCGGGGTGAATATTTAAATAAAATTTAATTCATTAATTATTACTAGCATGAATTAATCCTATATTAATTCAAATAATAATTGCAACAACAAATCATGCATATAAAAAGCCACGTAAAACCTACGCAAGCGGAATCTACGGGTTTACGTGAACGTACCTCTCGGGATGGCAGTGGCTTTGGTCGGACGGACTAACCAAAAGGACTTCCCAAGTATTCTCTTAGCCCTTGCTCGACAATCCGGTGGAAGGATAATCGCGAACAATTAACAAAAGGAAAAAATAAACTTTGTTGCACCACTTATGTGGATTTGCTAATATTTCCAGTACATGAAATTGTACTTGGGAATGAACTAATCATCCCCTATTTATAGGAGGGAGGGTGAACGAAATTTGTGTGATTTTTCAACGTGGGAAAAGACTTTTCTTGGTGACCAAGAAATCTTGAATATGTCTCCTATATTCTTTTTCCCATAATTAAAATATTCCACAAAAATCCCACCTCCTCTATTATGGTGATTTTCGAAAATATTAAGTGTGCAAGAATCCAAGATTTGGATCTTCTTGAATTTATGAGATATTCTTGTATTTCAAGAAATACATATCTTCCATAATATCTTTTCAAGAAAATCAAGAAAATCTTTCTTGCCCACTATATTTCCAAAATTTCGAAACATACTATATAGATAACCAAGTGGGAGATTTCTTGAATTAAATGAGATAATCTTGTATTCCAAGAATACATATCTTCATTCCATAACAAAATTCAAAGAAAATCTTTCTCTCTCTTTTATCCATAATTTTCGAAAATAAGAGGAAAAATTAAGCAACAATATTTATTTTATTTTAATCACCTTTTCAGTTATTGGACTATATGTTGGGCTACTCAGAGGGCCTTTAGGAGAATTAAGATTGGACCTTATAATGGATCTTGAATATCTAATATTGAGCCACAATATAATTCAAGCCCATAAATATTAATTAATCCCACTACATAATTAATATTGCACCATCCATCTTAACCCATATTACAGTCAATATGGCTCCCGGTCATTATTTCCCGTGTTTAAGATTATCTAGCCCATTAATTAATTCAAGCCACTGAAATAACTTTCCGTTAATTAATATCTTTTGTCCTTGGTCGAGGAACGGTTCAACATTATTATCCATACCGGAAACTAATTCCACTTGCAAGATTTGGTATGATAAAACTTATGAACCTCCCAAGGGGGCAAATCAAGCAAGCGATTTGCACACGATTCTTTCAGATTAAATCTTAGCAATCACATGTGACCGATAATATTGCCCAAGATAAAAAGTATTGAATCTCTCCGATTCGCTACCCATGATAAGTCAAAGCAATAGTTACCAATCCCACGTGATCCTATTTAAGGAACGAAGGTTAAGAAACAACGAAACCATCGAGGTCTAATTCTTCCTTGTTGGATTTCAAGAATTTATCCTCCTCAGAGGTCCTATTCAAACAAGATCATCATGCACTAGTGTAATCTCTTGGTCAAGACAAACCAATCGAGCCTTACACCTCAACCTTTCGCGATGGTTGTTCATTTCCATCTGGGTCGTGAATGGCGCATACTTTTTAGTTTACAAGGGATCGTTAATTTAATCTTTCGTGATCCGGTATCACTAAATTAACTCTGATGTAACACGCATTTAAATATTGAACAGATTATGCAAAGAAATATATGTAACATTCAATCATATTTAAAGCATCGATGATAAACAATTTATTTCAAGAATAAGTTCGAAAATTGGGTTTCGATTATACAAAGTAAAAGCATACTTTTCAAGATAATCCCAACAATCTCCCACTTATACTCAAAGTCCGCTTTTAAGTATACTACAACACGTCTCGCGTAGTCCGTGACATCTAATGTCACCTACACGAACCTAATAATTTCTCCCACTTATACTCAAAGCAGATTAAACGGTCTTGACACCCATTCCACTCACATGTCTCTCGAATGTATTCAGAGGCCGACTTTGTGAATGGATCTCGCTAGGTCGTCCTCGACGCTATCTTTGCCACATCTATATCTCTCTCTTAACGATTTCTCGTATAAGATGTCTTTTCCTTTAATGTGTTTGTTTGACTCGTGGACTCTTGGTTCTCTTGAATTTGCAATCGCCTTAGCAGATATTGCTAGACAAATTGTAACACCATCCAAGTCCACTAAGAAGGTCTAGAGCCCAATCGGTTCTTTTCATCGCTTCACAAGCAATTACTTACCCGACTTCCATGGTTGAGTCGTTGATGCATTTTCGCTTCACACTCGTCCATTTGATGGCTACACTTCCCAAATGGAAACACACTAATGGAGGAGGCAGATAATCTCTCGGAATCTAAATCGATTGGAAACCGAGTCCATGTAGTCGATGGGGATTGGAGTATCGATCGATAAATCAACAATCTATCCCGAGTTCTTTTCGGATACTTCGTAATGTTTTTAATCGTCGTCAACCCGCTTTCCTGGGTTACTCGATATCTTGCTACCATGCCTACGCAGCAGCGGATATCCGGTCTCTTGCACAAAGATTGCTTACATAAGGTTTCCGACAGCCTAAGCACAATGAATGCCTTTCATGTCATCTATCTCCTTTTGCGTCTTAGGGGACATTTTCTTGGATAGATGGATTCCAAGCCCGAAAAGGTACTTAATCATTTCTTGGAATCTTGCATCTTTGAATCGTTTCAAAAAAAGGTGTCTATGTATGAAACTTGTGATAACCCGACCATCCTTTTCTTGTGATCTTGATCCCAAGGATGTGTCCGCTTCCCTATGTCTTTCATATCAAAACTGTTTTTGAAAGCCATGCCCTTACGTCGATCACACCTTCACATCGTTCCCGATGATCACAATGTCATCTACGATAGTACTAAGAATACCAATGCAGTTCCGACACGCTTTTTATACACACAACTTTCGAACTCGTTTTGATCAAACCCATAAGACTTTACAACATGATCAAAAATTTGGTTCCAAGCTCTGGATGCCTATTTGAGTCCGTAAATGGACCTCTTGAGCTTACAAACTAGGTGTTCTTGGCCCGTTTCAATGAAACCTTGGTGTTGTTGCACATAGATCTCTTTATCAAGACTTCCGTTAAGGAAAGCTGTCTTGACATCTATTTGCCAGATTTCAAGGTCGAAGTGCGCAGCAATCGATAAGAGAATACGGATGGACTTAAGCATGGCTACGGGCGAAAAATTTCCTCATAATCGATCCCTTTCTTTTTGAGTATAACCTTTCGCCATTTGTCTTGCTTTAAAGGTTTCAACCTTCCCGTCCGATCCTCTTTTCCTCTTATATACCCACTTGCATCTAATGGGTTTGACTCAATTAAGTGGTTCGACTAGCTCCCACACTCTATTATGAAATATAGAACCCACTTCGGCTTTCATTTCTGTTTGCCAAGAATCTGCATCCTTATCTTGGAGTGCCTCGTCATATATCCATGGGTCTGATTCTGGGAATCAAGTCCGAGTACTCTCCTATTCCCATGAATCTCTCGGGCTATCTAACAACCCTCCCACTATAACGAGGCTCCGGTTGTGAAAGCGTATCATTTGGTATATCATCTAGTACAGTTGGCATTGAGGTTTGCCTTCTAAGCTCATTTAAGGTAATCTCACTTCTGGGTTTTCTTTGGTACTATAGTTTTCTTCCAAAATCTAAAGTGGGTGCGGATGTCCACCTTTTGATCTTCAGAACTATAGAACATTCACCCTTTTGTTCCCTCGGGGTATCCTACAAAACAGCCTTAATTCTGATCGAGGATCCAATTTACCGGTTTCCTTGTCCAACACGTAGGCCGGACACCCCAAAGTTCTCATGTGTCTCATACTAGACTTGCGTCCGGTCCACAATTCTTTGGGGTTCTGGGAACTGATTTGGATAGCACCAAGTTCAGAATGTAAGTCGTTGTTTTCCAAGGCATGACCCCAGAACGACTCGGGAAGATCCGTATAACTCATCATTGATCTAACCATTTCCAAAAGAATTATGTTGGTTCGCTCTGCAATCCCCGTTTTGTTGAGGGGTTCCGGGTGCGGTGAGCTGGGATACAATCCCTTCATCAGATAAGTAGTTCAAAAACTCATCGCTGAGGTATTCGCCTCCACGATCAGATCGTAGAGACTTGATACGTTTTTCCACATGATTCTCTGCTTGAGCCTTAAATTCTTAGAATTTCTCAAAGGTCTCAGATTCATGCTTCATAAGGAAAATGTACCTTGAGTAATCATCAATAAAATTACTCATAACCTCCTCTTGCTTTGGTTGATATTGAACTACGCACATCTGTGTAAACGATCTCTAACACTTCTTTGGCCCTATTCCCCTTGGCTCCAAATGCCCTCTCGGTCATATTACTCTCCAAACATGATTCGCAGGTTGGAATCGGTTCAACTTGGAGAAAACCCTAGTGAACCGTCTCTCACCAACCTTTGGATCCTCTTTGGATTTATATGATCCTAATCTTAGATGTCAAAGAAGTGTCTCGTTTACGTCTGATGAACGTTTTCTTTTCTCGGAAACTGTTGATGTGTTTTAGGATACATTTTGTGAGTGGTGTGCACAATCAATTTGTATAGAGATCATTCAACAACGTTCCATGACAGATAAATTTATCAAAAAAAAAAATGGTAACAACTTTTATTAAAAAAATGTAACCAAAATATCCATCATAAAAGTTTAGAAACTGAAAATGAATTCTTTCTAAAAATCCGGAACGTAAAGAATGTCTCAAAATTAAAACACTGTCTTCAAAAGACAGGTGCACTTCTCCCACTGCTTCAGCTGCCACTCTCGTAGCATCGCCCAGTGTGATGAGGACCTCACTCCCACTACGTTGCCGGATCATTTAGAACCCGTGAAGCCAACATGATTAGTGGATCTCGTATCAACCACCCACGAATGAGAAGTATACGCCGCTAAACAAGTTTCAACAACTAGTGTGTGAGAATTACCTTTCTTTCCGTCCCTTTTGGGGTTGGAACAGGCAAAACCTCCATTGTCCTCTCTCACCGCAGCTTAAGCACTTCCTCTTTGGATTTTCCTTGACTCAACAAGCATTCCTCATCTTACCATTACCCTTGGCAATAGTTGAGTTTTATTGCTTATGGCCTTTTTGGTCCTCTTCATTATCTTGCCTACCCTTGGCCTAGAAGATGAAGACGGACCACTTGCCGTCAAAGCTTGAGTTTGGTGCCTTATCATCATTTCTGCCGAGTCCAAAAGTTTGAAACAAATTAGCTAGCGAGGCCAAAATGCTCAAAAACCTTTCTGGGCAGAGAATGAAGTACCAAATTCATCTAAGTCTCCAGATCATAATCAACACTCAGAATCTCAAGTTTGTTCAGATGGGCCATCTATTTTGAGGACGTAATCCTTACGGGTTTTTCCTCCACCATTTTCAACGACAACATCTCTCGCAAGGTGATCTGACGAGTCCCGCATGTTTTGACTCGTCAGTTGGCTCATCTGATTTTTGCGTGTCAAAATCCACTTGTGCTTTTGTGCAGTTAGGACAATTATAATTTTCCAATCAATATATTTCCATACATATTGTATTGACTTTAAGTATAATAACAGTGGATTAAAAGGTAACGACATGCTGAACTGAAATAAACAACTATATGCTATAGCACAAGTATATCACAAGATTCGATCACATGTATCATATTAAAATCTCAAAAAAAATATGAACATGCATTAGCCAACATCTCAAAACAGTTTAAATAAGCCACGTTGGGTGGGTCATTATTTAAACACATTCAAGCGGGTTACAAACAAGAACAATTACAAACCCTTAATATCCAGATTAATAGTTGGCTCCCACTTGACCAATATAAAATTGACAGGGACTTCGGAGAAGTATATGCATATCAATTTTATACCTAAGTAATAACCATGATTAAATACAGGATTACTATTTCGCTTTGATCGAGCCTCGTTGGGAGGGTCATCGTCGCCACTAGTAATAACCCACAATCATCCGTTTGGAATTCATTCATGTGAAATCTATCTTTTGACCGTCCGGTTGGGAATTTTCTCCAAAAGAATTCACAAATAAATAAATCATGGAGGTCAAAATTAATTCAATTTTATTATCCGGAATAAAATTGTCAATTAATTATTTAAACATACTTAGTAATTTTGAAGTTGAGATTTTTCAATTTGGAAACCCTCATGCAAACACATTTAAACAAATTAAATAAAGCATAAGATAACACAAATAAAATCAAGCAAAACAGAAAAATAAATATATTGGGCACAAATTATCCAATTGTCATGGTTTGATTTTTCTTGGCTTGAGCTTGAAGAAACACGTCTTGAATTTCTCCCACTTGTTCGTCTCAAAAAAATACTTCGTCTCGAACCACCACGCATAAAGCTCGCAGCCGGGATGCACGCCAAAGATCCGCGGGCCGCTGCCCTAGATGTTTTTGGAGGCTTAAGACGCCCGGCGGGTCAGGCCGCCAAGGTTTCGCAGTGTCAAGAAGGGCCGGCAGATTCGGCAGACGACGCTGGCAGATCCCTTCGGCCGCCTCTTCCACTCGCCCAGGACCTTTGCCGCCAGCGTCTCCAGGGCAGGCCCATCCTTCCATCCCGTCTGCTCGGCTCGAGCGAGACCTGCGGCGCTGCCTTCATCTCGGCGGGCCGCCTCACGCCGGGTTTTGTTCAAGCGCCCTTGCGTGCCGGTGGCGCCAGCACGCCACTTGGTTCTAGATTTCGTCCTTTAATTCTTTCGCCGTTTTTTCGTTTTCGATCCGTTACAATTTATTTACAAAAAATAAATAAACCTAGATCTAGACTAGTCTATTACATTGATCAAATCAAACAAATCCTAGTCTACTCGTGGATTTTTCACGAGGCAAAAACAACCGAAGCTAATCGAATTAAAAAACCACGGTTTATATGCATGCAAAATAAAACATTAAAATCCATGACAATTGGATACCGCAAAAACAGTAGATCTAACAGCTTTTTACTATCCAATTTCAAATTTAATGTCCATTTAATTAAATTACAATTTAAAAATTCAGAGTCAAAGCGATTGGCTCGATGCGCTTGTTGGGGAATGATTCGCACAGATCTATTCGGGGTGAATATTTAAATACAAATTTAATTCATTAATTATTACTAGCATGAATTAATCCTATATTAATTCAAATAATAATTGCAACAACAAATCATGCATATAAAAAGCCACGTAAAACCTACGCAAGCGGAATCTACGGGTTTACGTGAACGTACCTCTCGGGATGGCAGTGGCTTTGATCGGACGGACTAACCAAAAGGACTTCCCAAGTATTCCCTTAGCCCTTCCTCGACAATCCGGTGGAAGGATACTCACGAACAATTAACAAAAGGAAAAAATAAACTTTGTTGCACCACTTATGTGGATTTGCTAATATTTCCAGCACATGGAATTGTACTTGGGAATGAACTAATCATCCCCTATTTATAGGAGGGAGGGTGAACGAAATTTGTGTGATTTTTCAATGTGGGAAAAGACTTTTCTTGGTGACCAAGAAATCTTGAATATATCTCCTATATTCTTTTTCCCATAATTAAAATATTCCACAAAAATCCCACCTCCTCTATTATGGTGATTTTCGAAAATATTAAGTGTGCAAGAATCCAAGATTTGGATCTTCTTGAATTTATGAGATATTCTTGTATTTCAAGAAATACATATCTTCCATAATATCTTTTCAAGAAAATCAAGAAAATCTTTCTTGCCCACTATGTTTCCAAAATTTCGAAACATACTATATAGATAACCAAGTGGGAGATTTCTTGAATTAAATGAGATAATCTTGTATTCCAAGAATACATATCTTCATTCCATAACAAAATTCAAAGAAAATCTTTCTCCCTCTTTTATCCATAATTTTCAAAAATAAGAGGAAAAATTAAGCAACAATATTTATTTTATTTTAATCACATTTTCAGTCTGCATACCAAATCAGGTGACCAGAATCAGAAGAGATGAACAGTAATCTGGCGACCTGATCAGATCCGTTAGACACACAAAAGCAGCTGGCAAATGAGAAGATGACAACACATATATGAATGTGACATAAAACTGCAAACAACAATGCAAAAGGACAAAGAAAAGCTGGAAGACTATTAGTATGGATTTGAATTTACTCTCCAACGATAATATTAAAATCCACACTATAAATACATTGCACTATCTTCAAAAGAAGATAATAGAGGATGTTGCAAAGTGAAGATTAAAGCCAAATATTCATGCATCTCCATTCAAGAACACAGAGCATTATATATCCAAATTTACCCAAGAGTGTTCTTCATTATATCTAAGCAAAAATACCATATCATAAGCTTAGAGAGATTTCCCAACCTTAGCTTAAAGGCTAAAACAATGTAAGGGAAAATCACACCTAGTTGGAAATAACACCAAACTCAAATCCTTTCTTGAGAGAGAATTAGTGGTTAAGTAAAGTAGTTAATAGGCAATCCCGTGAGGGAGATAAGTCCCGAGAGAGTTGTTGGGATTATACTGGAAAGTATGCTTTTACTTTGTATAATCAAAACTGAATTTCGGACTTATTTACTGAAATAAATTATTTATCACTGATGCTTTAAATATCATCGAATGTTACATATATTTACTGCATAACTGTTCAATAAATAGTACGTGTTACATTGTAGTTAATTTAGTGATACCAGATCACAGAAGATTAAATTAACAGTCCCTTGTAACCAAAAGTACACCATTCACGACCTAGATGGAAATGAACAATCCATCGTGAAAGGTTGAAGTGTAAGGCTCAGATTGGCTTGTCTTGACCAAGAGATTACACTAGTGCATGACTGATGCACTGAATAGGACCTACAGGAGGACAAATTCTTCAGAACTGAACAAGGAAGAATTAGACCTCAGTGGTTCGTTATTTCTTAATCTTCGTTCCTTAAATAGGATCACGTGTGGTTGGTAACTATTGCTTTGACTTATCACGGGTAGAGAATCAACGAGATTCAATACTTTTTATCTTGGACAATATTATTGGTCACATGCGATTGCTAAGATTTAATACGGAGAATCGTGTGCAAGTACGCTTGTTCGATTTGCCCCCTTGGGAGGTTCATAAGCTTTATCATACCAAATCTTGCAAGTGGAACTAGTTTCCGGTATGGATAATAATGTTGAACCGTTCCTTAACCAATGACAAAAGATATTAATTAATGGAAAGCTATTTCAGTGGCTTGAATTAATTAATGGGCTAGATAATCTTAAACACGGGAAATAATAACCGGGAGCCATATTGACTGTAATATGTGATGGGAGATGAATTTAATAAAAGATATATGATTTTGATTAAGATCCCAAAACCCCTGAGTATGACATGATCAGAATGATCTTGATAGTTGAGTCAGGATTCAGTTTTAGAGTATTTAGGATATTATCTGCAAAATGTATAGTCAGCAGATATAGTTCAGGATAGGTTCTGAAGACTCTGAAGAACTCAGTATGTTTCTGAAGAAACTAAAGTTTTGATTAGAAATCGAGATATCAAGACTCAAGATGATATCGAGGAATCAAGACTCAAAGATGAAGACTCGAAAGATATCGGTCAGTATAACTATAAAGACTCAGAAGACTCAGAAGACTCAGAAGACCTGAAGACTCAGAAGACTCTGAAGACGCAAGACTGAAGATCGAGAATCAAGATCAAGAATATCAAGATCAAGAACAACCGAATGCTCAGTATAAACCTGAATGTTCCGAGGCACTGAATATATCTATCTGAAGGATGCAATACTGAGAAGATCGCGATTCCTTTGATAATAGATATTTGCCAAGACATTCAAATGCAGACAAAAGGAACTAAGTCAGAAGTGTTGTTAAGGTTATATCAAACTCAGAGTTTGTAACCAAAAGAGCCGTTGAAGGTGTCTACCTTTAACTGGAAACAAAAGTCAAAAAGAGGAAGACAACACTGTACCATACTGACACTGATAATGACAGGTAGTGAAAAAAGATGTTAGAGTAACGAAAGTTCCAGATCGCAAAAAAAGTGAAGACCGGCTACATGAAAGGCTATTGCCTAAAAACGTGTTAGGGAGTTTCAAACCCTAAATATATCGTTTTCACACACCATAAGAGGAAACTCACGATGTTTATCTCTCCAACGGATAGTTTTCAAGAGTGACCTTGGTGTATGCCTATAAATACTGGTGACCCTCTACATTGTAAGGTTACGGGAAATTTATACGCAACTCAAGAGCTCAAACTTATTATCGCAAGTTAAAGCACTCGAAAAACTTAGAATTTCCCAAGTGCTTCTATATTGAAGAGAGCTCACTATACTAAGCCTAACTTGATAAGAATTATCCAAAGCTTAGTCGAGATATCCTAACCCTTTGCATTGTGCTTCATTGTAAAGGATATCTCATCCTAGTTGAAACAACCGAGAAACCCCAAACCCTTGAGAAGGTAGTTGGAGTGTGTTTGTTGGTGAGAAGAGTTGTAAAGAGTTAGTAAACTACGCGAGTAGTTAGAAAACTCTAGAGGAGAAGTTAGTAAGCCTGAGGGTAGTCTGAAAGCTTGTTTGTGTTTGAATAAGTAAACTATGGAGGTAGTCAGAAAACTCAAGGTCGGGTTGAGTAAGTAAACTAAGTGGAGTAGTCAGAAAACTCAGGGCCGAGTTGAGTAAGTAAACTACGCGAGGTAGTCAAAAAGCACGAAGTGATTAGTGAATTTTCTCGAGGATCGAGAGAGTGGATGTAGGAGCTTGAGTCTCTCGAACCACTATAATTCTTTGTGTTGATTATTGCTTTCTTATACCGTGGTTAATCTCGTTTGCATTGACTTGATTTTGAAAGCATACTTTTTCATCGACATTTCAGTTGGAATCAATCCACTGAAGTTGCATACCTGAATCACAGCCTAATCACTAACTCCATTCAGGAGGTTTTCAGCAAAGCTTAAAACGAGTATAAACTAAAGGGTCAACCATTCAAGACGATCGAGAAAGCTAGAACAGATAGTTACCAAATGAACTCTCTTCCGAGGATTCGATAAGTTAGTTATCGATCCAAGCAACTCAGAGGATCTCGACACTCAGGACTCAGTTGGGATTATCTGAGGTATCTGAAAGCAGCTCAGGATCACTGTCTCAGTAGACTTTGACTCAGAGCGATCTGTGCTTCTCAGAACCTAATCTTCAGGATTATCTGACCCAAGCTGACCTCAGTAAGAAAAAGTTTTAAAAACACTGAACACGTGTATTCCCCCCCATACACGTGTAAGACTCGTTTGCACCGGGACCAACAAGTGGTATAAGAGCAGTGGTTCAACTTGACCACCTGCTTTGTTGACCAAAGTTTTATTTTCAAAAATACTTTTGGTCTATCTGAATTGATCTTATTTGCTGAATTTTTTCTTTTCAAAAGATCAGATAAAAATGTCTTCTAAAAAACTTCCCATGTTCTCAGTGGAGAACTATGATCTATGGAGACTGAGAATGCAGGCTCACTTGTATTCTAAACATGAGCGTATGTGGAGAGTGGTCTCTCAAGGACCATTCCAATTTACTGTGGTGAATCCCAGAGGAACAGAAGATGAGAGAATTGATCCTAGAGCCGAATTTCCTAAGTCTGATGACCAACTGACTCCTGAGGAGAGAAAGTTAGTCAATCTAGACTACATTGCTAAAGACACACTATACAGTACAATTGATTATGGTGTGATGGGAATGATCTCTCACTGTAATACTGCTAAAGAGATTTGGGATACACTAGTTGTAATGTGCCAAGGCACAGATCATATAAAAGAAAACAAACTTTCAGTGGCAATTGGAAAGTTTGATAGTTTTGAAATGGATGATGGTGAATCAATAGACAAATTGGAAGTCAGATTCACTAGCATCATGAATGATCTAAATGCACTTGGAAAGAAATATCCACAAAGAGAAGTTGCATTGAAAATTCTTAGAGGTCTTTCTAAGAAATGAGATATTCATGCAGTGGTGATTGAAAACACCAAGAACATTAATTCAATGCCATACCAACAAGTCTTCTCTGAGCTGAAGGCCTATGAATTTGTAATTGATAAGAAATCCAAAAAGGCTGACAGCAAAGATGAATTATCATCTAGTAAGAATGTGGCTTTAAAAGCCAAAGATAAAACCTATAAAACTAGAGAGTCTGAGAACCCCCATGCCAAAAATCAGGATGAGCTTGAGGAAAAGCTAAGAATCGATGGCAAGGAGGTTTGACAGACTTAATAGTAGATTTGGAAAATACAAAAGCTATTACAGGAACCACAGGTATCAGAAGAAACCTGAGGACAGATCAACTGAGAAGAAGAAAGACCTGAAAGCTGAGGGATCTTCATCCAGAAAGAAGGACTCCAAGTCCAAAGAAGAAAGTGATCAGGATGATGATGCCAACAGATGTTATAATTGCCAAAAGAAAGGTCACTTCCAAAGATGATTGTCCAGATTTGAGTGCTAAGAAGAGAGAAGAGAAAGGCAAGCTAAAAAGAGATAAGAAGTTCTCTAGCAAAAAAAAGGCCATGGTTGCGTAGAAGAAGAACATTCTCGAGGAGGATCTAGCTCTTCGGGGATGAGATATTCTCGTGACAAAGGAAAGTGATGACATCCGGTCGATGGCCATTGAGGAGGTAAACTCTTCTTTTCTGTTGTTGCTCCTACACTAGCACAAGAGTTTTCAAGTTCCACCGAAAAACAGTATTTTGACTCGATGGATTCTTTTGAGAATCGATGAAGGACTATGTTGCTTTTACAAGAATCGCTAAATAGAACTCAAGAGCGAATAAGGAACCGAAAGTCGAAAATCTAAAATGGAAAGACTCTAGCAATAATTGAAATCACTTCTCAATTAATGGGAGCTCTTCGATGAACTGGATGTTCTCGAAAGTACAACTCTCGAGAGAAAGAGAAGTTGATAATGTCCCTAACTGAAAAGCTAGAGAAATCCTTTCAAGAGATTCAAATTTAATCAGACTAAGTTCAATGACCTCTCGAGAAGCATGAAACTCTACAGCTGTGAGGATAGTGCACGTAAGAAGTTAACTCTATTGAATAATCGCATCTAATGTAATAGATGAAATTGAGTTTACGAGAGATCTGTGACTATAAAAAACTGGATTGGGATACATTCCGGGGGAACCTCACAAGGTCATCTAAATGTCGCATCAAGTAGCAAGAAGACAATCTTTGTAAAAACCAGTGGCACCTACACTTCAAATCAAGTAATGCCCAAGGTTGTAGACAAGGGAAAAGGACCTATGGTCTCAAGAAAACCGAATGATCGGGTTAGAAAGCCCAAACCTCGGTGAAGGCTTTTGAAACCCTAAAAATAATCGAAAATTTCGTGCAAGTACTTCAAAGCCTCAAATTTAAGAATGCAAACCTGAAAGGCTCCACATCGAACCATCGGAGGAATCCTCGGATGAGAAACACTCAAGCAGAGACATTCTCAATTGAAGAGACCAAGTCCTCAAGATAATCGAAGACCAGATTTCAAGATGCATAACCCGAACCCCACTTGCCTAAGGGTAAAGGTTATCTCAACCCGAAGTCATCAAAGATTTAGACCCGCCGCACAAAAAGCCTAAGCATCCAATGTAAGGCCTGAACCAAAGAAGAATTCAAAAGCCCATGTTCATGCTAAAGCTAGCACACACATATACGTAAAACGCTAAGGCACCCGTGAGTAGTGGATGTATATGTTGATGTTTATGGAAGACAAATTAGCCACTCTAAAGTGATTAGAGTTGTCAGGCAAATTTGGATTCCGAAAGGTACATCTAACCTTGTAGGACCCCTACACAAATTGGGTACCTAAGAATTGATCTGTTTTTTAGGGGGAAAACAAGGGCACTGAACTGACTAAAGATCACATGGCACTGATGAGTAGAGATGAAAAGGCTCCTGATGTATGGTATCTTGACAGTGGATGTTCAAGACATATGACAGGATTCAAGAAGATTCTCAGTGACTATGTTGAACAAAGAGGCCCACAGATCACTTTTGGAGATAACTCCAAGGGACAGACTGAAGGATATGGAACTTTGGAAATCGACTCAGTTCATATCCATGGTGTTTCATATGTATCTGGATTGAAGCATAATTTGCTTTCAATTAGCCAATTCTGTGATAAAGGTTTTAATGTTGAGTTCTCTAAGAACTTATGTTTTGTGAAAGATGATACATCACATAAAGTTTTACTGACTGGTACAAGAAAAGGGAATGTGTATCTTGCTGATTGGAGTTCAACTCCTAAAGATACATGTTTGGTTGCTAAAAGTTCCACATATACCAGTTGGTTATGGCATAAAAGAATGAATCACCTAAATTTCAAAACCCTGAACAAGCTTGGAAGATTAGCTCTTGTGAGAGGGTTGCCTAATGAAGTATTCAGTAAGGAACATATTTGTGATGCGTGCCAGAAAGGAAAACAGATAAGAGCATCATTTAAAAGCAAAGTAGATGTTTCAACTGACAGAATACTTCAGTTACTGCATATGGATCTTTTTGGTCCTATAACACCAGTGAGCACTAATGGCAGGAAATACACATTGGTAGTAGTTAATGACTACTCAAGATATACTTGGGTCATATTCTTTTTCAAGAAGAAAGAGACTCGAGATAAAGTCGCGGCAGATTCATTGAAAAGGCTCAAGATTGAGAAAAATCGAGAGTGTGGTCAAAATCGGATCGAGAAAGGAACTGAATTTATAAATCATATCATATCTGATTACTGTGCAGAAAATGGAATTTCACATGAAACATCAGCTGCAAGGACCCCTTAACAAAATGGTCTTGCTGAAAGAAGGAACATGACTCTGAAAGAAGCTGCAAGGACTATGATAGTCGGGTCGATATTCCTAAGAGGTTTTTGGGAAGTCATCCAACTTCGCATGCTACTCTCTCGTATCAGATCCATGTTGACTAAAAAGTCAAGGCAAAACACCTTATGAGCTTTGGAATGAAAGGAAGCCTCTTGTTTCTTTCTTTCGTGTGTTTGGTTGCAAGTGTTTCATACATAATAATGGTAAAGATCAGTTGAAAACATTTGATAGTAAAAGTCGATGAAGGAATATTCTTAGGATATTCTCAAGTCAATAAAAAGCTTTCGAGTTTACAAACTGTAGGACTCTTATTGTGGAGGAAACACCTCATGTTTTTTTTGATGAATCTACTTGTGTTCGGAAGAAACATGAACATGATGCAGATGAACCGACTAAGAGGATCACCAGATTAAGCCTCAAAAGCGAAAAGATAAATCATCCATCGAACGGAAAAGAAGAAGTTAGTCACATCCTATGATTGAGTGACTCGGACTCAGATAAAGAAGTTCAGGATGGAACTCGGGATGGTGAGACTCTCGGGAAAGCCAACACTCCAAAGGTGACCAATCTGAACAGACACCAATTCGGACTCGGTATGTGATGCCAATGAAGATGTGGTCACGGTGAGGCAAATTCTGAATCTATCAACCAAAGGGGAACAAGTGTCTCGACAATGTTCAATAGAATTTCCCCGAGGAAGATGACTCCTTTCTCCTTTTTCGTTGTTCCTCGAAGTTTCTTGAATTAATCGAACCTAACATTTCAAATGTTGAGGATACTATCAAGGGGGAACATCAAGAAGGAAATGGTTAGATAGTCATCCTACAAGTCGATTGTGGGTGATCTAAACTGAAGGTGTTAAAACAAGAAGGTTCCATGGTGAGAGTGCACTATTTATTTCGCTTTATCGGAGAAAGAACTCTTTGAGATTGGTGAAGCTCTACAAGATTCTTATTGGATTCTTCGCTATGCAAGATGAAATTTGAATCAATTCTCAAGGAATGAAGTATGGGAGCTAGTAGATAGAGACGAAAGGCACAATGTCATTGGAACCAAGTGGGTTTTCAAGAATAAAAGAGATGAAAACAACAACATTGTAAGAAACAAGGCAAGGCTAGTTCTACAAGGTTATTCCCAAGAAGAAGGCTTGGATTATGATGAAACCTTTGCACCTGTTGCAAGACTAGAAACCATCAGATTGTTTCTTGCATATGCTGCCCACATGAAGTTCACAGTCTATCAAATGGATGTGAAAAGTGCATTTTTGAACGGTGTGCTTAAAGAAGAGGTTTATGTAGAACAACCTCCTGGTTTCAAACAGAATGACCAAGTTTACAGGCTCAGAAAAGCTCTGTATGGTCTCAAGCAAGCACCCAGAGCATGGTATGATACTCTTTCTCAGTTTCTTACTGACCATGGTTTTGTCAAAGGGACTGTTGATCGAACTCTGTTCAGGATAGAAGATGGAGAAGATATCTTACTGGTTCAGATATATGTTGATGACATCATTTTTGGATCTCCAAACCATCAGTTGTGTGAAAAGTTTTCAACACTGATGAAAGGCAAGTTTGAGATGTCAATGATGGGAGAGATGAATTTCTTTCTAGGTCTTCAAGTGAAACAATCAAAGGAAGGAATATTCATCAACCAGGCAAAGTACACCAGAGATCTGATTGCCAAATATGGTGTACAGAATTGCAATGCAGTTAGGATTCCTATGAATACTAACTACAAGATGGATCCTGATTCTGAAGGCAAATCAGTGAGTCATACTGATTATAGAGGAATCATTGGATCATTGCTCTATCTCACAGCAAGTAGGCCGGATATAACATTTGCTGTTGGGATATGTGCAAGATACCAAGCTAATCCTAAGGCTAGTCACATGGAGGCTGCCAAAAAGATATTGAAGTATCTTAAGGGCACAGTGAATAGAGGATTATGGTATCCAGCTGATGATAACCTTGAATTAACTGGTTACTCAGATGCTGACTATGGAGGTTGCAGGATTGACAGGAAGTCCACAACAGGAACTTGTCAATTTCTAGGAAGTAAGCTGATATCTTGGTTTTCGAAGAAACAGACCTCGGTAGCAACCAGTACTACTGAAGCTGAATACATGGTTGCAGGAAGCTGTTGTGCTCAGATTCTTTGGCTCAGACAACAACTAAGGGATTATAAAGTTGTAGCCAATGAAGTACCAATATTTTGTGACAATAATAGTGTCATTGCTATTTCACAAAATCCGGTATTACACACCAGATGCAAGCATGTGGATATCAGACATCACTTCATCAGAGATCATTTCGAGAAAAAGGACATAAGGATGGAGAAAATTCATACTGATAAGCAAAGAGCTGATATCTTGACTAAACCTTTGGCTGAATCAAGATTTCAGGAACTTTCAGTTGAATTAGGGATGTTAGATCCAGGTGTATAGAGTAAATCTGAAAAATTGAAGATTTTCAGATGCATGAAGTTTTCTCATAATTCTACTGAGATACTCAGGATAAAATGGAAATACTGAACTGAGTCTCGGGAAACTCAGATTTACTGAAGGTCAGTACTCAGTAGCATACTGAACCCATTCAGTACTCAGTATCATACTGACATTTTATCAAGGTCAGTACTCAGTAAGACTGATAGAAGGAAATTAGTCTGAAGAAGTAATGACTCGTGCGACTCGTTTATTGCTTAAGCGAAATTCAGTAATCATTTGCAATAAATACAAAACACCTGAGGAATGTTTTTGGGCGGGATCGTTTGAAATTCCAAAGAAGGTCAACAGTCATTTAATGCTCTGTTACATTAATGACCAATGAGGATATTTTGGCGGCTTACTTTTCGGAGATCGTCTGTTCGTATACCCGATTAATCGTAGATTAATCTCAATCGTTACTTTTCACCTAACCAACACGATTCCCCATGATCTCGAAGCTATATATACCCCAATAAGACATTCAAGCTAAAATTTTATCAAACCCTTCGTTCCCAAATCCTCTGCAATTAAAAATCCCTTTGCCCAAAAATCTCCAAACCCTAAAGCTTCATTTCTTCAATCAATCTCTAAAATGGCTCCAACCTTGTTCGAGAGATTAGCCAAAACCAACAAGCCGTGGTACGAGTTCGTTGTCTCACTCGAAAGCACAAACAACTCAAAGCCAGAAGAGGAGGCTCTGCATATGATTCGACTAACTAAACTCACCCATCTCGTCGCAAGCCGACCAGACCAAGAGTTTGCGAAAGAGGTAATCGAATTCATCTGTAACTTGAGGATAGATGAAGAGGATGGTATGTATTCTGCGATTACTGTATCACATTTAGAGCAGTCATCCAAATACATCGATTTTGAGAGGGAGTTGTATATAATTCCGAAAAAATTAAATGATGTTTTTGAGCTCTGTGATAAAGAAGAAGACCCTTCTGTGTATATGTTGGGCAGAGAGCAGGAGTACTTAGATAGGATTGCTGAGAATCCTGTGAAATTTGAGGCGACACTGCATAAGAGGCACTTGAAGCCACAATATCGAGTGCTGATGGATATTGTGAGCAAGAGCATCATGAGTCTTGCGGGGAGTTTTGAGCAGATCAGTACCCCGAAGCTCAGACTGATGGCGGGGATCGAGGCTTCTCCCACCACTGACTTCAACTGGCTGAAATTCTTGATTCAGACGGTGACAGAGCAAGCCAAGGCCATAAAGAAAGTTAACGGGCCGATCACGATAAAAGGCAAGATCCACCATGCAACCAAAATAGCTTATATTTTGGAGATGTGAAGAGAGGAGGAGGATATCTTCTCCAATTCGACCCCATTCCATAAGTCCAAAATACTCTTCAAGCCCATTGTTGTGAAGAAGCAGGCCATCCGAGGGAAGAAGGAAAAGAAAGTAGAATCACCAAAAGCTGCTGCTGCTGAAGAGACCCAACAAACCAGGGGGAAGGTTTTGTTGGAGGCAAATAAGGAGCAGGGAGCAAAAATGATGAAGCAGAAGAACCTTGCCCCAAAGCGCAGAAGATTGGTGGTTCTCACCGATGAAGATGGCAGTGAATCGGAAGAGATTCAACCTGAGGGCCAAACCGCTCAGAGTTCGCCATTGCAAGTTTTGGCTCAGGTTATCTCAAAGGCACGAGAACAGACTGAGGAGCAGGTCTTCTCTGAGGTGCTTGAGACATCTCTAAGTTCAGACAAAATTTCTCAGGAAATTTTCAAAGGAACTCAGGCCTCAGAGATTCCTACTGAAGAAGTGTCGGCTCAGACAGCAGAAGAGCCAACTCAGAGTCAATCTGAGGATATGCCAGCTCAGGCCTCAGAACCCACTCAGATGCAAACTGAGGACCTGATTGCACATTCAGATGCTGCTGAGACTCAGGAGCATAGTATTCTTGATGAGCTCCTGAGTGATCTACTGCTTGATCCCTCAACTGATGCTTCAACTGAACCAGAGAGCCCTAGATGGAAGAAGGGAGAAGCTGAAGAAGGCGAGTGGAGAAGCAAGGGGGAACAGTTTATTCTTGACTGCTACCCTGAGCTCAGCTCTTACCCTGATCTGCAAGATGTCTTCTTCAGATTAAGGACGACTGTGTTCATCCTCGATCAGACTCTTCCCGAGATGCTTGATATTGCTGCATTCAGAGGGGAAGACTGGTGGAATGAGAAGACAACCTTCCTGACCGACTTCTCAGGGTTCAGGAGGACAAAGCTCAGGATGAAAAAATCCGATTTTGATGAGCTGGTTCAGAGGAAGATAGCTGAAAGGAGAGCTACTGAAGTTGGTGCCCCGAGCAGCGGAGATAAATCTCAAGATGGAGATGGGGACCAACAGGGAGATGCTGAGTATCAGTCTTAGATGGAGAAGGAAACTTCTCGTGCTGATCAACCTAAAATCGGTCAACCTCAGTCTGAAGCTAGCACTCTTCAGGTACCTTTTGGCACTATTAACAATTATGCCAAAGTTATTGAAAGTTCTATCTTTAATTTTGAATTGTCTGATAAACAGACTGAGGCTCAGTTGGAGACTGGAGCTCAGAATGAAGCTGAAGCTCAGGATGATCAAACAGCACATAAGGTGCAGAAGGTTCCTGAGATTGACCTCACTCCCTTGATGGAGAAACTTGAGAAGGTTGAGCCAATGATGATCAAGATTGCTCAGATGGAAGAAACATTGGCCAATCAAGCTCAGACGATGGAAAGTCTTAGTCACTCTTCAGAGCTAGTGCAAATACAAAACACTCTGACCTCTCAGATGACCTCCATGGAAGAAAAGCTGAATGAAAAGCTAGAGGGAGTCAAGGCTGAGTTGAGTGCTGAAATGAAACAGAAGCACCAGGAGTCAACTTCATTTCTAGAGGTGAAATTGGCAGAGAGGAATGAAGTGATGATTAAATCTGCTGTTGAGGAAATGAGCTCAGTGCTCATAACCAAGATGACAGATATGCTTAAGGAGGCTCTCTCTGGCCAGTTTGCCCAATTATCTGAAGAATTTTATGTGGCTAAGAACCACATCAGGAGGATGGAGGATGAGCAAGATCAGATAGCAGGAGATATCCGCTGTGTGAGCAAAGAACAATATCACATGGACACAACACTCTCCAGACTTCTTCCAAATTACGGTGCCAAGAAGGGGGAAAAGGAAGGTGAAGACCTCAGGAAGTTCATGGCACGTACTTTGGAGAAGAAGGCTCAGAAAGATGCTGAAATGTATAACCTATCCAAAGCCTTAAGAGAAGTCGAAGCTACTGACAAGTTGAAGTTCGCTCAGGTGGAGAAGCCTATCTACACTCGAGTTTCTGAGCAAACCATGCTTGATGTTGCAAGAGAGAAACTGAGTGCTAGAGCAAAGGTTGGAACAAGCCAGGCTGCTGCTGATTTGCCAATGAAGAGAAAAGCCTTGGGTGTTGTTGAACCTGTAAGCAAGCGTGCGAAGGCTTCTAAGCAAATCCAGAGAAAGCTGATTCTGGATGATGTTGAAGAATCTGAGTACCAACCTCAGAAGAAAGTCTTGAACACAAGAGATGCTCTGAAGACACTCCAGATAGAACAAGCTAAGAAAGCTGCTGCTTCGGTCTCAGGCGCGTCTGTGATCAGAAAGAAGATAGACGAAGAGCAGAAGCGAATGAGTGAATTCAAGAAGTTTGCGAGCAAGATGAAAGGGACATCAAAAGCACTGAATTGGCCCCACGTTGACAAATGGATGCCTATCAAACTCAACGATATGTGGGAAGAGGTCAAGAGAACCTTCTGGTTCTATTATGATGTGCTCAGGGAGTGGAGAGGGGAAAGCTCAGATCAGAATGATGCATTCATTTAATATCTCTTAACCTTCTATCCAAAGTATCTACAGAGCTGGATTAACCTTGTGGATGAAGGAGAAGTGCAGATAGTAGCCCCCGGTCCATATTCCTACCCGCCTCCAAGACTTGGTAATGGCTTGGTGAATGAGAAGGCCATTACTCAAGAAATTGCTCAGTATGCTGGTCAGTTGGGTTTAACAGGAAACAGTCCGGATATCATTAAGGAGAGAAATGAGCTGAAAAAGAGATTTTTCGGAATGTTCAACCTGGAGGTGCCCGCTGATGAAGTTGAGAATGAAGCAAACTGAAGAGCAGAAGACTGAAGAGCCAAATCTGAAGACTGAAGACTCAGAAGATTCTGTAATCTTTAAATTTTTGTCTTTTTTATTTTGTTGATAAGATTTCATTGTAATCTGTAATGGTATACTAATCATCAATGAAAATTTATCATTTATGCTCACAAGATAATATCTCATTATCTTATTTACATGTCTTTTATTTTGATATGCCTGAATGAATGTCTCTGAACTGATTGTATGTTGATAAGGAGGAAAATTGTTTAAGTATTTGGTGATGAACTATTTAAGAAGATTCATTACTAAAGAAATTGTTGAATGATTTAAATTGTTGGGAGACTCTCTGAAATTGTTGGGAGTTTCTCTGATTTAGGAAATTGTTGGGAGACAACCAATCTTGTAATAGGATAAACTGAAACCTGAGTATAGGTTATATGTTTGTAACAAGATAGGTTTTGGCATCATCAAAAAGGGGGAAATTGTTGGGAGATGAATTTAATAAAAGATATATGATTTTGATTAAGATCCCAAAACCCCTGAGTATGACATGATCAGAATGATCTTGATAGTTGAGTCAGGATTCAGTTTTAGAGTATTCAGGATGTTATCTGCAAAATGTATAGTCAGCAGATATAGTTCAGGATAGGTTCTGAAGACTCTGAAGAACTCAGTATGTTTATGAAGAAACTGAAGTTTCAGTATGAAACTGAAGGTTCTGAAGATTCAGTAAGAAACTGAGATACTGAAGACTCAGTATGATACTGAGGAACTGAAGACTCAGCATGAAGACTCAGTATATCAGTCAGTATAACTATAAAGACTCAGAAGACTCTGAAGACTCAGAAGACCCTGAAGACTCAGAAGACTCTGAAGACGCAAGACTGAAGACTGAGAACTGAAGATCAAGAATACTGATGGCACAGTAATTACTGAAGACTCAGTAATGTACTGAATGCTCAGTATAAACCTGAATGTTCCGAGGCACTGAATATATCTATCTGAAGGATGCAATACTGAGAAGATCGCGATTCCTTAGATAATAGATATTTGCCAAGACATTCAAATGCAGACAAAAGGAACTAAGTCAGAAGTGTTGTTAAGGTTATATCAAACTCAGAGTTTGTAACCAAAAGAGCCGTTGAAGGTGTCTACCTTTAACTGGAAACAAAAGTCAAAAAGAGGAAGACAGCACTGTACCATACTGACACTGACAGTGACAGGTCGCTGAAAAAGATGTCAGAAGTACGAAAGTTCCAGACTGCAAAAAGTGAAGACCGGCTACATGAAAGGCTATTGCCTAAAACGTGTTAGGGAGTTTCAAACCCTAAATATAGCCGTTTCTCACACACCATAAGAGGAAACTCACGAAGCTATCTCTCCAACGGATAGTTTTCAAGAGTTACCTTGGTGTATGCCTATAAATACTGGCGACTCTCTACATTGTAAGGTTACGTGAAATTTATACGCAACTCAAGAGCTCAAACTTATTATCGCAAGTTAAAGCACTCGAAAAACTTAGAATTTTCCAAGTGCGTCTATATTGAAGAGAGCTCACTATACTAATCCTAGCTTGATAAGAATTATCCAAAGCTTAGTCGAGATATCCTAACCCTTTGCATTGTGCTTCATTGTAAAGGATATCTCATCCTAGTTGGAAACCAACCGAGAAACCCCAAACCCTTGAGAAGGTAGTTGGAGTGTGTTTGTTGGTGAGAAGAGTTGTAAAGAGTTAGTAAACTACGTGGAGTAGTCAGAAAACTCTAGAGGAGAAGTTAGTAAGCTACAGGGGTAGTCTGAAAGCTTGTTTGTGTTTGAGTAAGTAAACTACGGAGGTAGTCAGGAAATTCAAGGTCGGGTTGAGTAAGTAAACTACGTGGAGTAGTCAGAAAACTCAGGGCCGAGTTGAGTAAGTAAACTACGCGAGGTAGTCAGAAAGCACATAAGTGATTAGTGAATTTCTCTGAGGATCAGAGAGAGTGGATGTAGGAGCTTGAGTCTCAAAACCACTATAATTGCTGTGTTGTTTATTGCTCTCCTTATAAGTGCTTAACTGTTGCATTGACTTGATTTTGAAAGCATACTTTTCACTGACATTTCAGTTGGAATCAATCCACTGAAGTTGCATACCTGAATCACAGCCTAATCACTAACTCCATTCAGGAAGGTTTTCAGCAAAGCTTAAAACGAGTATAAACTAAAGGGCCAACCATTCCGCACGACTGAGTAGCTAGAACAGATAGTTACCAAACTAAACTCTCTTCTGAGGATTCAGTAAGTTAGTTATCTGATCCAAGCAACTCAGGATCTCTGACACTTGGACTCGATTGGGATTATCCGAGGTATATCGAAAGCACTCGGGATCCTTTGTCTCGGTAGACTTTGACTCGAGCGATCCGTGCTTCTCCAAACCTAATCTTCAGGATTATCTGACCCAAGCTGACCTCAGTAAGAAAAAGTTTTAAAAACACTGAACACGTGTATTCCCCCCCCATACACGTGTAAGACTCGTTTGCACCGGGACCAACAATATGGGTTAAGATGGATAGTGCAATATTAATTATGTAGTGGGATTAATTAATATTTATGGGCTTGAATAATATTGTGGCTCAATATTGATAATTCAAGATCCATTGGAAGGTCCAATCTTAATTCTCCTAAAGGCCCCCTAAGTAACCCAACATAAAGTCCAATAACTGAAAAAAGTGTTTAAAAATAAAATAAATCTTGTTGCCTATTTTTCCTTGTTTTTCGAAAATTATGGACAAAAGGGGGAGAAAGATTTTCTTTGAATTTTGTTATGGAATGAAGATATGTATTCTTTGAATACAAGATTATCTCATTAAATTCAAGAAATCTCCCACT
This sequence comes from Stenogyne calaminthoides, assembly GCA_037126765.1. Classification (NCBI taxonomy): domain Eukaryota; kingdom Viridiplantae; phylum Streptophyta; class Magnoliopsida; order Lamiales; family Lamiaceae; genus Stenogyne; species Stenogyne calaminthoides. The sequence continues at coordinate 28,595,435 of JBBCBC010000010.1, read as the reverse complement.
TGGTTATTCATATTTGATATTTTCGAAATTTTTGATAATTAAGGGAAAGAAAGATTTTCTTGATTTTCTTGAAAAGATATTATGGAAGATATGTATTTCTATATCACATAAATTCAAGAAGATCCAAATCTTGGAATCTTGTCCCTAAATTTTCGAAAATCTCCATAACATGATGAGGTGGGATTTTTGTGGAATATTTTAATTATGGGAAAAAGAATATAGGAGATATATTCAAGATTTCTTGGAGATCAAGAAAAGATTTTCCCACATTGTTTTCTTCCCTAAAAAATTGTCCACCACCCCATCTATAAATAGGGGATGATTCTTTCATTCCCAAGTACAATTCCATGTGCTGGAAAAATTAGTAAATCCACAAAGGTGGTGCAACAAAGTTTATTTTTCTTTTGTTAATTGTTCGCGAGCATCCTACCACCCGAATTGTCGAGCAAGGATTAAGGGAATACTTGGGAAGGTTTTTTTGGTGTGTCTAATCAACGAGGTCATTGCCATCCAAGAGGTACGTTCACGTTAACTCGTAGGATTTACGTGAACTGTTTATATGCATGATTTGTTGTTGAATTATTATTTGAATTAATATAGGATTAATTCATGCTAGTAATAATTATCAAAATTAAATTTGTATTTAAATATTTATCCCGAATAGATCCGTGCAATTAATTCCCCAACAACTGGTATCAGAGCCTCGGTTTCGGGCTCTGAATTTTAAATTATAATTTAATTCGTTCTCATTAAATTTGAAATTGGATAGTAGAATTGCTAGATCATTTTTGCAGGTATCCAATTGTCATGGAATTTAATGTGTTTATTTATGCATGCATATAAATTGTGGTTTTTAATTCGATTCGTTCGAATTCGTTTTGCCTCGTGAGAAAATCCACGAGTAGATTAGGATTTATTTGATTTGATCAATGTAATAGACTAGTCTAGATCTAGGTTTATTTATTTTTTGTAAATAAATTGTAACCGGATCGGAAACGGAGGCGGAGATGAAGAATTAAAGGATAGATCCAGAACCGTACGTGGATGACGTGCATCGTGCAAAATGTGCCAAGGGAGGCATGCGCACGATGCGGACGTCGCCATGCGGATGGGCACGACGCTAGGCGTTGGGTGGGATCGGCCTGAACTCGCGCGGGCGCGGACATGCGACGCGCACGGGCGCGCGCACTAAACGGCCAAGGCAGACGGGTGGGTGCTGTCGAGCTGCTGCAGAGGCGTGCCGAGGCGCGGGCGGGCGGTGCCTGTCGAGGCATGCCGAGGCTGACTCGGCCAAGTGGCCGGCCGGGCGTGCATCCCAACTGCGAGCTACTTGGCGTGGCGTTTCGAGACGGAGTTCTTTTCGAGACGATCGAGTGGGAGAAATTCAAGACGGCGTTTCTTCAAAATCAAGCCAAGAAAAATCAAACCATGACAATTGGATAATTTGTGCCCAATATGTTTATTTTTCCGCTTTGCTTGATTTATTGTTGTGATTTCTTGTGCTTTATTTAATTTGTTTAAATGTGTTTGCATGAGAATTGCTCAATGAAAAATCTCACCTTCAAAAATTACTAAGTATGTTTAAATAATTAATTGATAATTTTATTTCGGACAATAAAATTGAATTAATTTTGACCTCCATGATTTATTTATTTGTGAATTCTTTTGTAGAAATTCCCCCCACGGGACGGTCAAAAGATAGCTTTCACATGAATAAATTCCAGATAGATGATTGTGGATTATTACTAGTGGCGACGATGATCCTCCCCACGAGGCTTGTTCAAAGCGAAATAATAATTCTGTATTTAATCATGGTTATTACTTAGGTATAAAATTGATATGCATATACTTCCCCGAAGTCCCTGTCAATTTTATATTAGTCAAGTGGGAGCCAACTATTAATCTGGATATTAAAGATTTGTAACTGTTCTTGTTTATAACCTGCTTGAATGTGTTTAAATAATGACCCACCCCACGTGGCTTATTTAAACTGTTTTGAGATGTTGGCTGATGCATGTTCATATTTTTTTGAGATTTTAATATGAAACATGTGATCGAATTTTGTGATATATTTTGTGCTTATGCATATTATTATTTATTTCAGTTCATCATGTCACAACCTTTTAATCCACTGTTCAATATACTTAAAGACAATTTGCTTAATGGTGAAAACTTCGTTGATTGGAATCGTAAACTTACTACTGTCCTCACTGCACAAAGCCATAACTGGGTTCTCACTACACCTAAACCAGAAAAGCCAAAAGATGAGTCAACTAAAACGGTTAAGAAAGAGTATGCTGACTGGAAGCGTTCCAACGAAATGGCAAAGTGTACCATCTTGGCTTCTATGTCAGATGTGTTGCAACACCAACACCAGAACGTTGAGACCTCTGCAGACATCATGACTAGTCTTAAAGCGATGTTTCAACATCAGAACCGTGTGGCTCGTCAGATCAACATGAGGGACTTGCTCTCTATGAAAATGGTGGAGGGAACACCCGTAAGGGAGCACGTTCTCCAGATGATGGCTCACCTTAACAAACTTGAGGTACTTGGAGCTGAATACGACATCGAGACCCAAATCGATTTCGTGCTCCACTCTCTGCAGAAAAGTTTTGAACAGTTCAGGCTGAACTACCAGATGAATAATCAGAAGTTCTCGATGCTTGATCTATTGCAAGCTTTAGTCTCGGCAGAGGCGATATTGGGGCAAAAGAGCCAAGCCTTGGTGGCAAATGAACCCTCTTCTTCTTCTAGGCCAAGGGGTGGTAAGAACAAGAAAAATGACAAAAGCCACATGCAAGTGAACCCAAGTGTTGCCAATAGCAAAGAAAAGGCGAAGGGTGGTAGAGGAGTGAGCAAGCCAGCTAAGGGGAAGTGTTTTAACTGCGGTGAAAAAGGACATTGGAGGTCAGCCTGTTCCAAACCCAAAAGGAATGAAAAGAAAGGTAATTCTCACGCACTAGTTGTTGAAACTTGCTTAGCGGCGTATGCCTCCCATTTATGGGTAGTGGATACGGGATCCACTGATCATGTTTGTTTCACTTTACAGGGGTTCAAGCGGACCCGACAACTTAGTGAGAGTGAGATCCTCATCTCACTGGGCAATGCTACGAGAGTGGCAGCTGAAGTAGTGGGAGAAGTGAACCTGTCTTTTGAAGACAGAGTTTTAATTTTAAGAGATGTTCTTTACGTTTCGAATTTTAGAAAGAATTTAATTTCAGTTTCTAAACTTTTTCTTGATGGATATTCGGTTACTTTTAATAAAGTTGTTACCATTTCTCTTTTTGATAAATTTATCTGTCATGGAACATTGTCGAATAATCTCTATACAATTAACTGTGACACCACTCACAAAATGCATCCTATAACACATCAACTGTTTCCGAGAAAAGAAAACGTTCATCAGACGTGAACGAGACACTTCTATGGCATCTAAGATTAGGACATATTAATCCAAAGAGGATCCAAAGGTTGGTGAAAGACGGTTCACTGGAGTTTGTCCAAGTTGTACCAATTCCAACCTGCGAATCATGTTTGGAGGGTAAAATGACCAAGAGGGCATTCAGAGCCAAGGGGAATAGAGCCAAAGAAGTGTTAGAAATCGTTAACACAGATGTATGTGGTCCAATGTCAACCAAAGCAAGAGGAGGTTATGAGTATTTCGTCACTTTTATTGATGACTACTCAAGGTACGGTTATATTTTTGTTATGAAGCATAAATCTGAGACCTTTGAGAAATTCAAAGAATTTAAGGCTCAAGCAGAGAATCATAGGGAAAAACGTATCAAGTCTCTACGATCCGATCGTGGAGGCGAATACCTCAGCGATGAGTTTTTGAACTACTTGTCTGATAAAGGGATTGCATCCCAACTAACTGCACCTGGAACCCCTCAACAAAACGGGGTTGCAGAGCGAAGAAACAGAACTCTTTTGGAAATAGTTAGATGTATGATGAGTTATGCGGATCTTCCCAAGTCGTTCTGGGGTTATGCCTTGGAAACAGCAGCCTACATTCTGAACTTGGTGCCATCCAAATCGGTTCCCAAAACTCCCAAAGAATTGTGGACCGGGTGCAACGAGGCCATTGCCATTCCAAGAGGTACGTTCACGTTAACTAGACGAATCAGACCCATGGACATATGACGAGGCAATCCAAGACAAGGATGCAGTTTCTTGGCAAACAGCAACGAAAGCCGAAATGGGTTCTATGGATCATAACAGAGTGTGGGAGCTAGTCGAACCACTTAATGGGGTCAAACGCATTGGTTGCAAGTGGGTGTACAAGAGAAAAAGAGGATTGGATGGGAAGGTGGAAACCTTCAAGGCAAGGCTTGTGGCGAAAGGTTATACTCAGAAAGAAGGGATCGACTATGAGGAAACTTTTTCGCCCGTAGCCATGCTCAAGTCCATCTGAATTCTCTTATCGATTGCTGCGCATCTCGACTTTGAAATCTGGCAAATGGATGTCAAGACAGCTTTCCTTAACGGAAGTCTTGATGAAGAGATCTATATGCAACAACCCCAAGGCTTCATTGAAAAAGGCCAAGAACACCTAGTTTGTAAGCTCATGAAGTCCATTTACGGACTCAAACAGGCATCCAGAGCTTGGAACCAATGTTTTGATCATGTTATAAAGTCTTATGGGTTTGATCAAAACGAGTTCAAAAGTTGTGTGTACAAAAAGCGTGTCGGAACTTCATTGGTATTCTTAGTACTATACGTAGACGACATTCTGAACATCGGGAATGATGTAAAGGTGTTATCAAACGTAAGGGCATGACTTTCAAAACAGTTTGATATGAAGGACTTAGGGGAAGCCGCACACATCCTTGGGATCAAGATCACTCGAGATCGCAAGAAAATGATGATTGACTTATCGCAAGCTTCATACATAGACACTGTCTTGAAACGATTCAGCATGCAGGATTCCAAGAAAGGCTTCGTACCTTTCAGACATGGAATCCATCTATCCAAGAAAATGTGCCCTAAGACACAAAAGGAGATAGATGACATGAAAAGCATTCCATATGCTTCGGCTGTTGGAAGCCTTATGTATGCAATGCTGTGTACGAGACCGGATATCTGCTTTGCCGTTGGCATGGTGGCAAGATATCAAAGTAACCCGGGGAAAGAACATTGGACGACAGTTAAAAATATTCTGAAGTATCTGAAAAGAACTCGAGATAGAATGTTAATTTATCAGTCAGATAGTCTAATCCCCATCGGCTACACGGACTCGGATTTCCAATCAGACTTAGATTCCAGAAAATCTACCTCCGGTAGTGTGTTTTGCATGGGGGAGGAGCCATGACATGGAGAAGTTAGCGAGTAAATGCATCGCAGATTCTACCATGGAAGCCAAATATGTAGCTGCTTGGGAGGCAGCGAAAGAAGCGGTTTAGCTCAAGAACTTCCTAGTGGACTTGGACGTAGTTCCGAGTTTGCCCAACACAATCACTGTTTATTGTGACAATGTCGGAGCAGTTGCAAATTCAAGGGAACCAAGAGCCCACAATGCCAGCAAACACATTGAAAGGAAATACCATCTTATACGAGAAATCGTTAAGAGAGGAGATATAGAGGTGGCAAAGATAGCGTCAGAAGATAACCTAGCAGATCCATTCACAAAGGGTCTACCTCTGAATACATTCGAGAGACATATGGAAGGAATGGGTGTCAAGACCGTTTGCTAACTGCTTTGAGTATAAGTGGGAGAAATTATTAGGTTCGTGTAGGTGACATTGGATGTCACGTGTTAGAACTACACGAGACATCTTCAGTAGTATACTTAAAAGCGGACTTTGAGTATAAATGGGAGATTGTTGGGATTATCTTTGGAAAGTATGCTTTTACTTTGTATAATCAAAAGCAATTTGGGACTTATTTTATTGAAATAAATTGTTTATCATCGATGCTTTAAATATCATCGAATGTTACATATATTTCTTTGCATAACTGTTCAATAAATAGACGTGTTACATTGTAGTTAATTTAGTGATACCGGATCACGGAAGATTAAATTAACAAATCCCTTGTAACCAAAAAGTACACCATTCACGACCTAGATGGAAATGAACAATCCATCGTGAAAGGTTGAAGTGTAAAGGCTCGGGATTGACTTGTCTTGACCAAGAGATTACACTAGTGCATGACCGATGCATGAATAGGACCTCCACAGGAGGACAAATTCTTTAACCCGAACAAGGAAGAATTAGACCTCAGTGGTTCGTTATTTCTTAATCTTCGTTACTTAAATAGGATCACGTGTGGTTGGTAACTATTGCTTTGACTTATCACGGGTAGAGAATCAATGAGATTCAATACTTTTTATCTTGGGCAATATTATTGGTCACATGCGTTTGCTAAGATTTAATACAGAGAATAGTGTGCAAGTACGCTTGTTCGATTTGCCCCCTTGGGAGGTTCATGAGCTTTATCATACCAAATCTTGCAAGTGGGTCTAGTTTCCGGTATGGATAATAATGTTGAACCGTTCGTTAACCAAGGACAAAAGATATTAATTAAAGGAAAGCTATTTCAGTGGCTTGAATTAATTAATGGGCTAGATAATCTTAAACACGGGAAATAATAACCGGGAGCCATATTGATTGTAATATGGGTTAAGATGGATAGTGCAATATTAATTATGTAGTGGGATTAATTAATATTTATGGGCTTGAATAATATTGTGGCTCAATATTGATAATTCAAGATCCATTGGAAGGTCCAATCTTAATTCTCCTAAATGCCCCCTAAGTAGCCCAACATAAAGTCCAATAACTGAAAAAGTGTTTAAAAATAAAATAAATCTTGTTGCCTATTTTTCCTTGTTTTTCGAAAATTATGGACAAAAAGGGGAGAAAGATTTTCTTTGAATTTTGTTATGGAATGAAGATATGTATTCTTGGAATACAAGATTATCTCATTAAATTCAAGAAATCTCCCACTTGGTTATTCATATTTGATATTTTCGAAATTTTTGATAATTAAGGGAAAGAAAGATTTTCTTGATTTTCTTGAAAAGATATTATGGAAGATATGTATTTCTATATCACATAAATTCAAGAAGATCCAAATCTTGGAATCTTGTCCCTAAATTTTCGAAAATCTCCATAACATGATGAGGAGGGATTTTTGTGGAATATTTTAATTATGGGAAAAAGAATATAGGAGATATATTCAAGATTTCTTGGAGATCAAGAAAAGATTTTCCCACATTGTTTTCTTCCCTAAAAAATTGTCCACCACCCCATCTATAAATAGGGGATGATTCTTTCATTCCCAAGTACAATTTCATGTGCTGGAAAAATTAGTAAATCCACAAAGGTGGTGCAACAAAGTTTATTTTCCTTTTGTTAATTGTTCGCGAGCATCCTACCACCGGATTGTCGAGCAAGGATTAAGGGAATACTTGGGAAGGTTTTTTTGGTGTGTCTAATCAACGAGGCCATTGCCATTCCAAGAGGTACGTTCACGTTAACTAGTAGTAATTCCGCATGCGTAGGATTTATGTGAACTGTTTATATGCATGATTTGTTGTTGAATTATTATTTAAATTAATATAGGATTAATTCATGCTAGTAATAATTATCAGAATTAAATTTGTATTTAAATATTTATCCCGAATAGATCCGTGCAATTAATTCCCCAACAAGAGTGAGAACTCATTAAACATCTATAGGCGATCCCGTGAGGGAGATAAGTCCCGTTGAGTGAGAGCTCCATAAATATCTGTTGGTTTAGTTGGTTCCCCATGAAGGGAAAAGTGGATGTAGGAGTTGGACTCCTAACCACTATAAAATCGTGTGTTCTTTACTGCTTTATGTTCTTACTTGCCATATGCATTTGGTTATAAGCAAAACACATCGTTTAAAAAAATAATTACAATCATTATTCCCTCACCCCTATTTTATATGCATTACATGGTTTTTCATAGGATCAACAAAAACACTATTGTAGTGGTTGTAAATGATGAAGAAGTTGCTGAAAATGCATATGGCAATGATGATGATGATGTGATAATAGATTGCACTTCTATTTTTGAAGATGGTGATGAAATTGAGATTGCTGCTAAAGAGTGTGAAGAGAATGCGACAGAAGGTAAAAAATTGTATTCGATTAAACAAAAAGTTTCATATATATGTTATTTAGGTTTTACACGTGTTAAATTTATATTTTATTAAAACAGGGGATGATGACGACATTGATGATGTGAGTGGAAGTTTTATGGGAAGGACAGGGAATAATATGGACGACATGTACAAATTGTACTGTAGACATGCTCGAGCCACGGGGTTTAGCGTACAGAAAGGAACTAGTAGAAGCTCAACAACTGGGATAGAGTTGGAAAGATTTTATCTATTCTCTTGTGCTGGAATTAAACAAAAAAAAGCTGAAGTTGAAACTACAACAAGTGGAAAAACAAGGAAGAAGAAACTAGTTGGAATTACAAGGACAAATTGTCCAGCGTTATTGTATGTCAAGAGGAACAAAGAAGGGATTTACGAGGTTCAGAAACATGTCATGCAACATAATCATAACTTAACAAGACCGGAGTGGGGGCATCATCACAGATCAGAACGGAAGATACCAGAAGAGATTGCAAAAATTATCGAACAAATGATCTCTTGTGGAATAAAGGCTGTCAAATCTTATCATTACTTGGAGTTTTTAGCGGGGGGAAAAGACCACGTAGGTCACACAATGAGAGATTACCTGAACTTCGTAAGTCGTCTAAATCTGAACAAGATAGAATAAGGAGATGCACAGACTTTGATTGACATATTAGAAGAAGAAAGTGCAAATGGCCCGGAGTTTTATTACAGTGTGAGATTGGACGGTAAAGCAAGGTTGGCTAACATATGTTGGAGGGACTCGTCGATGAGGGATGACTATGACATTTTTGGAGATGTCGTTGTATTCGATACCACATACTGTGAGGTCCCGATTAAAACCGATTTTGCGCGTGCGGAAGCAAACATTTCATTCAATGCATATAAAACAGGGGTGAGGGCAGAGTGATTCCAGATTTTCGCTTTTAAGAACAATGTGTGTTTTGCTTAATCAAATGCATATGGCAAGTAAGAACATAAAGCAGTAAAGAACACACGATTTTATAGTGGTTCGGAGTCCAACTCCTACATCCACTCTTCCCTATCATCAGGGGCACCTACTTAACCAACTGGACTTAGTTTAACGTGTTAGTCCAACACCCAACAGATGTTTACCGAGTTCACACTCAAACGGGACTTATCACCCTCACGGGATCGCCTATAGATGTTTACCGAGTTCACACTCAAACGGGACGTATCTCCCTCACGGGATTGCCAACCCTCCCTTTCGGGATTGCTAGATGTTTACCGAGTTCACACTCACCTACAAACTTATCCTATCAAATTGATTTGGGTAAGGTTTGTTTGGTTTCCAACTATGGTGAGATTTTCCCTTACATTTGTTTAGCCTCAATGCTAAGGTTGGGAAAATCTCTCTAAGCTTAGGATACATCGTGGGTTGCTTAGATTGGGTTCTAGAACACTCTTTGAATATATGCGTGTATTTCTTGTTCAGTGTTCTATGGTGGGAATGCTTGAATTTAAGGCTCTTGGCTCAGAAAGCATCTTTTTGCATATTCTCCACACATCCACACAAATAATGAAGGAAGAACTTGTACTTATAGTGTGGATTTGAATGTTACCGTTGGATGGAGTCACATTCAAATCCATACTATTCTGTAGCTTCTTGCAGCTTTTCCAGGCTGGTTGTCTTCCTCTCGTTGGTCCATGTCAGCTGATTCTAATGTTTATATTCCTCAGATTCCTCGCCTTGGAATCATTCAGGATTCTCCGAGTCTCAGTGTCTTCAGTTCCATCTGAGCCTTCAGGTCTATCTGAGCCTTCAGCTGACTTCTCTTCAGCGGACCTTGTCGATCATCATCTTGACACTGGTGGTGAGTTCAATTAATCAATCTTCGGACAATCGACCCTCGGTCAGCTGCTTTTCGAAATTAGCGATCATCGATAGCATTCGATTCTCGATGAATATGACCCGGATGACTTCTCTTGGATGACTTCTTTTTACGTCCGGTATCACGATTTCTAGTTCTCGATGTCGATTTCTTCTACTTTGATCGATCGACTCACATGATCGGATCGATATAGCTATCAGTCTGACATATCACTCGGTAGTTCTCTACATCGAGGGTTAGCATATTAGGTTAGCATATCGGTTTAGCATCGATCTCAATCGTCGATCTTGATCATCTTTCTCATCTTCATATCGATCTCGTCGGTCTCATCTGCTCCTCTTACGATCGCAACCTTCTCTTACGATCTTACGGTCGATTTCTTTTACGATCGGCTTATGCGCTCTTCTAATCACCGGATCATTTTAAATGCATTCTTACGGTCATCTAATCGTCATCCGGTCATCCGATCTTTCGATCACCGGTTTAGCTTTTTTTTTTTCTTCCGATTTTGCTCACTCATCGTTAACTCCGAACTCATCTTACTTTCATCCGATCTCGTCGGTCTCGTCTGCAACCTCGCCTCGATCTCGATCATCTACGCGTCGATTTCGTGAGTTCCCCCTCAATTTGTTCTCTCGTTCCCCCTCAACTTGTTATCTGTAGATTAGCTTCAAAAGCACAAGTTGATAATGTTTTGGCATAATTCATCAAAACTAAAATATCCCAACACATACAGGACGAACAAATATGACCTAATATGTGCTCCCTTTGTTGGAATTAATAGTCATTGGAAGAATGTGATGTTCGGGTGTGCCTTCATCTCTGATGAGAAAACGGAAATGTTTGAATGACTATTCAAAGTGTTTAGCAAGTCCATGGGAGGAAAACATCCAGTCTCCATCTTCACGGACCAAGATTTGGTGATGTCAAACGGTATAGAAAAGGTACGGTACCCTAAATATTGAATATGAACTAGTACTATGTTTCATATTTACTAATTATATACTATTGTATGCAGGTTTTCCCTGAAACTAGGCACATATTGTGTCTCTGGCACTTGCAGCAGAATGCCATACCAAAATTGGGCAAATGGAAGAGCGATGATTCTATGAAAGCAATGTTCAACAAGTGCTTATCAGGGTGTATGAACAGAGAACATTTTGAAATAACTTGGAAAGAGATGGTAACAAAGTATGAGCTTGCAGACGATTCTTGGTTTACACGATTATATAGCTTGAAGGAGAAATGGTGCACGACACTAAACAAAAATTTCTTTTTGGCTGGAATTAAGTCATCGCAATGAAGTGAGAGCACAAATAGTTCGATTGGATCAAAAGCTAGGAAAGATACAAATCTGACAGCTTTTTATGAGATCTTCAAGAATGTTGTCCAAAATTGGAGGGACGGAGAACAAAAAGATAATTTCAATTGCTTATGGTCTAGACCTGAATTGAGTTGTCCAATGTACGGAATGATAAAGCACGCGTCCCAGGTATACACACTACCTCTTTTTAGAGATTTTGAAGCAGAGTTCAGAATAAGTATTAATGCTTCATTCAAAGAAGTTGAAAGCCTGGATACCACGAAGTATATGATGTTAAATCTATTGGTGATGATCCAAGTTGAAGAGTTATATTCGATTCTTCTTTAAAGTTTATCGATTGTGCTTGCATGAAATTTGAAGAGAGCGGGATGCTTTGCTATCATTGCTTGAGAGTACTTAATGTGAACTCGGTGGAATGCATACCTGATAGGTATATTTTGAAGAGGTGGACGAAACAAGCCAGATTACAAGTGTTGGATAAGGTGGAACCTCAAAGAAAGGAAAAGGAGAAGAGTGAGTCTATCATTTGGACAAATGACATGGCAAGGAAGCAACACAATTTACTGTTGTTAGGCAGAGGAAATGAAGCTGCTAGAAGAATAATTGAAGAAGGCCACAATAGAGATTTGATTGCTGTGAAGGCGGTGATGTGTACCGAGCAAGAAGAAACTTCTGCACAATCAGAATCATCTAGAACGGTACAGGATCATAGTCGTTCAGTAACGAAGGGAAGAAGCAAAAGGAAAAAAGGTTGTTTTGAGAAAAACAAGAATAAAAGAACAAGTTCAACACAATCTGCCCCACATTTGGAATTTGGATCTAAAACACTTAGGCCCCATTTAATTTAGTAAGTAATTTAAACTTGTTTTTGTTCTGTTTTGATAATTTTATCCCCTTGAATTCACTGAAATGACTTAAGTTATTCCTTTGGTATTGCTATACATTCAATGTAGTATTGTTGAATATAACATGTGGTATTACTGATTATTTGTCATAGTTTGATTATAAAAAAAAAAAATCTTACCATTTAGTGACTTTACTGAATTTACATGTGAGAATATATATGAAATTCAAAGAAGAAGAAGAAAGAAGAAAGATGGAGTTTGGTTCTAAAAGAAGAAAGATGGAGTTTGGTTCTAATCCCCGTTTAGTCTAGTTAACGATGGATTTTCTTTTATTATTATTATCAAAGATTCTATTCCTCTATGGTATTGCAACTTATTCGATGTGGTATTGCAACTAATTACATTTGGTTTTGCTACTTATGTCATGTGATATTGGTGTTTATACCTTATGGTATTACTGATTACTCCCTTACATGTGGTATTGCCACTTATTCCATGTGGTATTGCTATATACTCCTTATGGTATTGCAACTTATTTGATGTGGTATTGCAACTAATTACATTTGGCATTGCTACTTATGTCATGTGGTATTGGTGTTTATACCTTATGGTATTACTGATTACTCCCTTACATGTGGTATTGCTACTTATTCCATGTGGTGTTGCTATATACTCCTTATGATATTGCAACTTATTCCCTCTGGTATTGCAACTAATTACATTTGGTATTGCTACTTATGTCATGTGGTATTGGTGTTTATACCTTATGGTATTACTGATTACTCCCTTACATGTGGTATTGCTACTTATTCCATGTGGTGTTGCTATATACTCCTGTTGGGAGATGAATTTAATAAAAGATTATATGATTTTGATTAAGATCCCAAAACCCCTGAGTATGACATGTTCAGGAATGATCTTGATAGATGAGTCAGGATTGAGTTTTAGAGTATTCAGGATGATATCTGCAAAATGTATAGTCAGCAGATATAGTTCAGGATAGGTTCTGAAGACTAAAAACTCAAGATATGTTTCAAGATACCGAAGTTTTGATGATGAAATGAAGTCTTCAAGACTCAAGATGAAATCGAGATATCAAGACTCAAGATGGAAACTAGAAATCAAGACTCAAAGATGAAGACTCGAAGATATCACCAAGATAAATCAAGACTCAGAAGACCTCAAGACTCGAAGACTCAAGACTCGAAGACTCAAGACTCGAAGAACTCAAGACGCAAGATCAAGACGAAAGTATCCAAGATCATTAAAATCGAAAAAACAAGAATTCATGAAGACTCAAGAATGTAATGTCTTGAATGCTCAGTATGAACCTGAATGTTCCGAGGCACTGAATATATCTATCTGAAGGATGCAATACTGAGAAAAACGCGATGCCTTAGAAAGTTAGATATTGCCAAGACATTCAAATGCGAAAAAAAGGACTAAGTCAGAAGTGTTGTTAAGGTTATATCAAACTCGAGTTTGTAACCAAAAAGATAGATTGAAGGTGTCTACCTTTAATCGAGACAAAAGTCAAAAAGAGGAAGACGACATTTGTACCATACCGACATCGACGGTGATAAAGTCATTTGAAAAAAAAGATGTCAGATGTACGAAAGTTCCAGACTGCAAAAAGTGAAGACCGGCTACATGAAAGGTTATTGCCTAAAACGTGTTAGGGAGTTTCAAATCCTAAATATAGCCGTTTCTCACACACCATAAGAGGGAACTCACGAAGCTATCTCTCCAACGGATAGTTTTCAAGAGTGACCTTGGTGTATGCCTATAAATACTGGTGACCCTCTACTTTGTAAGGTTACGGGAAATTTATACGCAACTCAAGAGCTCAAACTTATTCTTGCAAAAGTTAAAGCACTTTAAATACCTTGAATTTCCCAAGTGCTTCTATATTGAAGAGAGCTCACTTTACTAAGCCTAGCTTGATAAGATTTATCCAAAGCTTAGTCGAGATATCCTAACCCTTTGCATTGTGCTTCATTGTAAAGGATATCTCATCCTAGTTGGAAACCAACCAAGAAACCCCAAACCCTTGAGAAGGTAGTTGGAGTGTGTTTGTTGGTGAGTAGAGTTGTAAAGAGTTAGTAAACTACGTGGAGTAGTCAGAAAACTCTAGAGGAGAAGTTAGTAAGCTACAGGGGTAGTCTGAAAGCTTGTGTGTGATTGAGTTAGTAAACTACGGAGGTAGTCAGAAAAATCAAGGTCGGGTTGAGTAAGTAAACTACGTGGAGTAGTCAGAAAACTCAGGGCCGAGTTGAGTAAGTAAACTACGAGGTAGTCAGAAAGCTCAGAAGTTGATAGTGAATTTCTCTGAAGAGTCAGGGAGAGTGGATGTAGGAGCTTGAGTCTCTGAACCACTATAACTGCTGTGTTCTTTATTGCTTTCCTTATCTGTGCTTAACTGTTGCATCAACTTGTTTTTGAAAGCATACTTTTCACTGATATTCAGTTGGAATCAATCCACTGAAGTTGCATAAGTGAATCACAGCCTAATCACTATTTCATAAGGGAAAGGTTTTCAGCAAAGCTTAAAACGAGTATAAACTAAAGGCCAACCATTCCGCACGACTGAGTAGCTAGAACAGATAGTTACCTAACTGAACTCTCTTCTGAGGATTCAGTAAGTTAGTTATCTGATCCAAGCAACTCAGGATCTCTGACACTCAGGACTCAGTTGGGATTATCTGAGGTATCTGAAAGTTTTTCGGGATCACTGTCTCAAAGAGACTTTGACTCGAGTGATCTCAGGCTTCTCGAACCTAATCTTCGTGGATTGTCGAACCAAGTCGACCTCAAGAAGAAAAAAAGTTTTAAAATCATCGAACACGTATTCCCCCATACACGTGTAAGACTCGTTCTCACCGGGACCAACAAGTGGTATCAGAGCAGTGGTTCAACTTGACCACCTGCTGTGTTGACCAAAGTTTTATTTTCAAAAATACTTGTGGTCTATCTGAACTGATCTTATTTGCTGAAATTTTTTCTTTTCAAAAGATCAGAAAAATGTCTTCTAAAAACTTCCCATGTTCTCAGTAGAGAACTATGATCTATGGAGACTGAGAATGCAGGCACATCTGTATTCCAAACATGAGCGTATGTGGAGAGTGGTTTCTCAAGGACCATTCAAATTTACTGTGGTGAATCCCAGAGGAACAGAAGATGAGAGAATTGATCCTAGAGAAGAATTTCCTAAGTCTGATGACCAACTAACTCCTGAGGAGAGAAAGTTAGTCAATCTAGACTACATTGCAAAAGACACACTATACAGTACAATTGATGATGGTGTGATGGGAATGATCTCTCACTGTAATACTGCTAAAGAGATATGGGATACACTAGCTGTTATGTGCCAAGGCATATCATCATATAAAAGAAAACAAACTTTAAATTGGCAATTGGAAAGTTTGACAGTTTTTGAAATGGATGATGGTGAATCAATAGACAAATTGGAAGTCAGATTCACTAGCATCATGAATGATCTAAATGCACTTGGAAAGAAATATCCACAAAGAGAAGTGGCATTGAAAATTCTTAGAGGTCTTTCTAAGAAATGGGATATTCATGCAGTGGTGATTGAAAACACCAAGAACATTAGTTCAATGCCATACCAACAAGTCTTCTCTGAGCTGAAAGCCTATGAATTTGT
This sequence comes from Stenogyne calaminthoides, assembly GCA_037126765.1. Lineage (NCBI taxonomy): Eukaryota > Viridiplantae > Streptophyta > Magnoliopsida > Lamiales > Lamiaceae > Stenogyne > Stenogyne calaminthoides. Next base: position 28,579,635 of record JBBCBC010000010.1, on the reverse strand, counting down.
AATTGATAAGAAATCCAAAAAGGCTGACAGCAAAGATGATTCTTCATCAAGTAAAAATGTGGCTTTAAAAGCCAAAGATAAAACTCAATAAAACTAAAAAGTTCGAGAACCCCCCATGCCAAACATCAGGATGAGCTTGAGGAAAGCTAGCACTGATGGCAAGGAGGTTTGACAGACTTAATAATAGATTTGGAAAATACAAAAGCTTTTACAGGAACCACAGGTACCAGAAGAAACCTGAGGACAGATCAACTGAGAAGAAGAAGGACCTAAAAGCTGAAGGATCTTCATCCAGAAAGAAGGACTCCAAGTCCAAAGAAGAAAATGATCAGGATGATGATGCCAACAGATGCTATAATTGTCAAAATAAAGGTCACTTCAAAGATGATTGTCCGTAATTGAGTGCTAAGGAGAGAAGAGAAAGACAAGCTAAAAGAGACCAGAAGTTCTCAAACAAAAAGGCCATGGTTGCAGAAGAAGAACACTCTGAAGAGGAATCTAGCTCTTCAGATGAGATATTCTCAGACAGTGAAAGTGATGACATCTGTCTGATGGCCATTGAGGAGGTAAACTCTTCTGTCTCTGTTGTTGCTCCTACACTAGCACAAGAGTTTTCAAGTTCCACTGAAAACAGTCATTTTGACCTGATGGATTCTTTTGAGAATCTGATGAAGGACTATGCTGTTTTGCAAGGACTGCTAAATAAAACTCAAGAGCAGAATAAGGCGAATGAATCTTCAAAAATCTAAAATGGAAAGACTCCAAAAAACCGAAATCACTTCTCAATTTATGGGAGCTACTGATGAACTGGATGTTCTGAAAGTACAACTCTCAGAGAAAGAGAAGTTGATAGAGACCCTAACTGAAAAGCTAGAGAAATCCACTGAAGAAATTCAGCTAATCAGAACTAAGTTCAATGACCTCTCTGAGAAGCATGAAACTCTACAGAACTGTGAGGATAGTGCACAGAAGAAGTTAACTCTATTGAATAATGCATCTAAAGTAATAGATGAAATTCAGAGTTACCAGAGATCTGCCACTATAAAATCTGGATTGGGATACACTCCAGGGGGAACCTCACAAGGTCATCTGAATGCTGCATCAAGTAGCAAGAAGACAATCTTTGTTAAATCAGTGGCACCTACACTTCAATCTGAAGTAATGCCCAAGGTTGTAGACAAGGGAAAAGGACCTATGGTTTCAAGAAACCGAATGATCGTGTTAGAAAGCCCAAACCTCATGTGAAGGCTAGAAAACCGAAAGCAAATCGATTTGGAAAATTTCAGGCAAGTACTTCAAAGCCTCAGGCTAAGAATGCAACCTTGAAAGGATCTACACTGAACCATCAGAGGAATCTTCAGAAGAGAAACACTCAGCAGAGATATTCTCAACTGAAGAGACCAAGTCCTCAGTATACTGAAAGACCCATATTTCAGTACAGGCAACCTAAACCCCACTTGCCTAAGGGTAAAGGTTACCTAAACCCAAGTCAACAAAGATTCAGACCAGCTGCACAGAAGCCAAAGCAATGGAACAAAAGGCTTGAACCAAAGAAGAATTCAAAAGCCCATGTTCATGCTAAGGCCAAAGACTCATACATAGTGAAACCGCTAAGGCACCCGTGAGTAGTAAATGTGTATGTAGATGTTTATGGAAGATAGATCAGCCACTCTAAAGTGATTAGAGTTGTTAGGCAGATTTGGATTCCTAAAGGTACAGCTAACCTTTTAGGACCCTACACAAATTGGGTACCTATGAATTAAATTGTTTTTCAGGAGGAAAACAAGGGCACTGAACTAACTAAAGATCACATGGCACTGATGAGCAAAGATGAAAAAGCTCCTGATATATGGTATCTTGACAGTGGATGTTCAAGACATATGACAGGATACAAGAAGATACTCAAATGACTATGTTGAACAAAGAGGCCCACAGATCACTTTTGGAGATAACTCAAGGGACGGAGATCAAGGATATGGAACTTTGGAAATCGACTCGTTCATATCCATGGTGTTTCATATGTATCCGGATTGAAGCATAACTTGCTTTCAATTAGCCAATTTCGTGATAAAGGTTTTAATGTTGAGTTCTCTAAGAACTTATGTTTTGTGAAAGATGATACATCACGTAAAGTACTCTTGACCGGGTACAAGAAAAGGGAATGTGTATCTTGGTCGATTGGAGTTCAACTCCTAAAGATACATGTTTAGTTGCTAAAAGTTCCACAGATACCGGTTGGTTATGGCATAAAAGAATGAATCACCTAAATTTCAAAACCCCGAACAAGCTTGCAAGATTAGCTCTTGTAAGAGGGTTACCTAACGAAGTGTTCAAGAAGGAACATATTTGTGATGCATGCCGAAAAGGCAAACAGATAAAGAGCATCATTTAAAAGTAAAGTTGAGGTTTCTCTTGAAAGAATACTTGATTACTTCATATGGATCTTTTTGGTCCTATAACACTGTGAGTACTAATGGCAGAAATACACATTGGTAGTAGTTGATGACTACTCGAGATATACTTGGGTCATATTCTTACTCAAGAAGAAAGAGACTCGAGATAAAAGTCGCCAGATTCATGAAAAAGACTCAAGATTGAGAAAAAATCGAGTGTGGTCAAAATCGAGATCGACAAAGGAACTGGATTTATAAATCATATTATATCGATTATTGTGCAAAGAAATGGAATTTCTCATGAAACATCACCGCAAGGACCCCTCAACAAAATGGTGTTCTTGAAAGAGAAAAACAGGACTCGAAAAGAAGTTCGCAAGGACAATGATAATTGAAGTCGATATTCCTAAAAATTTTTTGGGTGAAGTTTTATCAACACCGCATGCTACTCACGAGAATAGATCCATCTTGACCAAGAGTCAAGGCAAAACACCTTATGAGTTTTTGGAATGAAAGGAAGCCTCTTGTTTTTTCTTTTCGTGTGTTTGGTTGCAAGTGTTTCATACACAATAATGGTAAAGATTAGTTGAAAACTTTTGATAGTAAAGCTGATGAAGGAATATTCTTAGGATATTCTGAAGTCAGTAAAGCTTTCAGAGTTTACAACTGTAGGACTCTTATTGTGGAGGAAACACCTCATGTTGTTTTTGATGAAACTATTTGTGTTCGTAAGAAACAGAACATGATGCAGTAAGAACCGACTAAGAGGATCACCAGATTAAGCCGAAACAAAAAGATAAATCATACTTTCGAACCGAAAAAGAAGAAGTCACCACTATCTATGACCGGAGTGACTCAGACTTCAGATAAAGAAGTTCGGGATGGAAATCGAGGATGGTGAGACTCGGGAAAACCAACACTCAAAGGTGACCAATCGAGCAGACACTAGTTCGGACACTCGGTATGTGATGCCAATGATGATGTGGTCACGGTGAGGCAAATTCTGAATCTATCAACCAAAGGGGAACAAATGTCTCTGACAATGTTCTGAATAGAATTTCCCCTGAGGAAGATGATTCACTTTCTCCTTTTCTTTTGTTCCCTGAGTTTGCTGATTTAACTGAACCTAACATTTTAAATGTTGAGGATACTATTGAAGGGGAACATCAAGAAGGAAATGGTTAGATAGTCATCCTACAAGTCGATTGTGGGTGATCTAACCGGAAGGAGTTAAGACAAGAAGGTTCCATGGTGAGAGTGCACTATTCTCGGCCGCTTCCTATCGGAGAAAGAACTCGCCGAGATTAATGAAGCTCTACAAGATTCTTATTGGATTCTTGCTATGCAAGATGGTGAATCAATTCTCAAGGAATGAAGTATGGGAGTTGGTAGATAGACCGAAGGCACAATGTCATTGGAACCAAGTGGGTTTTCAAGAATAAAAGAGATGAAAACAACAACATTGTAAGAAACAAAGGCAAGGCTAGTTGCACAAGGTTATTCCCAAGAAGAAGGCTTGGATTATGATGAAACTTTTGCACTGTTGCAAGACTAGAAGCCATCGATTGTTTCTTGCATATCTTTGCCCACATGAAGTTCACGATCTATCAAATGGATGTGAAAAGTGCATTTCTGAGCGGTGTGCTTAAAGAAGAGGTTTATGTGGAACAACCTCCTCGGCTTTTTAAACAGAATGACCAAGTTTATGTGCTCGAAAAAGTCTTGTATGGTCTCAAGCAAGCACCAGAGCATGGTATGATACTCTTTCTCGGTTTCTTCTTGACCATGGTTTTGTCAAAGGAACTGTTGATAGAACTCGTTCGGGATAGAGGATGGGGAAGATATCTTCTTGGTTCAAATATATGTTGATGACATCATTTTTGGATCTCAAACCATCATTTGTGTGAAAAGTTTTCAACACCGATGAAAGGCAAGTTTGAGATGTCAATGATGGGAGAGATGAATTTCTTTCTAGGTCTTCAAGTGAAACAATCAAAGGAAGGAATATTCATCAACCGTGCAAAGTACACCGAGATCCGATTGCCAAATATGGTGTACAGATTGCAATGCGATTAGGATTCCTATGAATACTAACTACAAGATGGATCCCCGATTGTAAGGCAAATCGGTGAATCATACCGATTATAGAGGAATCATTGGATCATTGCTCTATCTCACAAACAAGTAGGCCGGATATAACATTTCTTTGTTGGGATATGTGCAAGATACCAAGCTAATCCTAAGACTAGTCACATGGAGGTCGCCAAAAAGATCTTGAGATATCTTAGGGAACAGTGAATAGAGGATTATGGTATCCGGTGATGATAACCTTGAATGCTTTAAGTGGTTACTCGGGATGTCGACTATGGAGGTTTCTTGAAATTGTGAAAGTCCACAACAGAACGTGTCAATTTCTAGGAAGCAAACCGATATCTTGGTTTTCAAAAAAACAGACCTCGAGAGCAACCAAGATCTTCTTTGAAAATTTGAATACATGGGCCGCAAGAAGTCTGCCAGGTTCGATTCTTTGGCTCAGACAACAATTAAGGGATTATAAAGTTGTGGCCAATGAAGTACCCATATTTTGTGACAATAATAGTGCCATTGCTATTTCACAAAATCCGGTATTGCACACCAGATGCAAGCATGTGGATATCAGACATCACTTCATCAGAGATCATGTCGAGAAAAAGGACATAAGGATGGAGAAGATTCATACTGATAGAAAAAAGAGTCGATATCTTGACTAAACCTTTGGCTGAATCAAGATTTCAGGAACTTTCAGTTGAATTAGGGATGTTAGAACCAGGTGTATAGAGTAAATCTGAAAATTGAAGATTTTCAGATACATGAAGCTTTCTCAGAATTCTACTGAGAAACTCAGGATAAAATGGAAATACCGAATCGAAGTCTCGAAACTCAGATTCTTGAAGGTCAAGATTTTCAAAAGAATCTTTGAAACCTTTCAAGATTTCAAGATTATCTCGACATTTTATCAAGGTCAGTACTCAGTAAGACTGATAGAGGGAAATTAGTCTGAAAAAGTAATGACTCATGTGACCCATTTATTGCTTAAATAAAACTCAGTAATCATTCGCAATAAATACAAAACACCTGAGGAATGTTTTTGGGCGGGATCGTTTTAAATTCCGAAGAAGGTCAACAGTCATTTAATGCTCTGCCATATTATTGACCAATGAGGATATTTTGGCGGCTTACTTTTTCGGAGATCGTCGGTTCATATACCCGATTAATGGGAGATTAATCTCAGTGAATTGCTTTTCACCTAACCAACACGATTCCCCACGATCTCGGCTATTTATACCTCTTTAAGCCATTCAAGCCAAAAATTTTATCAAACCCTTCGTTTCCCAAATACTCAAACTAAAATCCCTTTGCCCGTAAATCGCAAAACCCTAAGCTTCACATTCTTCAAATCATATTCTAAAATGGCCTCAACAGGTATGCGAGAGATTAGCCATAACCAATAAGCCATGGTACGAGTTCATTTGTCTCACTTGAGAGCACAACCAACTCAAAGCCGTAAGAGGAGGCTCTGCGATATGATCCGATCGGCTAAACTCACCCATCTAGTCGCCAGGCCGGACCGGGGAGTTCGCAAAGGAGGTAATCGAATTCATCTGCAATTTGAAAATAGATGAAGAAGATTGTATGCACTCTTCGATTACCGTATCTCATCTAGAGCACTCATCAAAATACGTCGATTTTGAGAGGGAGTTGTGCATTATCCCTAAAAAATCAATGATGTGTTTGAGTTATGTGATAGAGGAGAGGATCCTGTGATGTATATGTCGGGTAGAGAGCAGGAGTACCTAGATAGGATTGCTGAGAATCCTGTGAAGTTTGAGGCAACTTTGCACAAGAAGCACCTAAAACCACAATATCGTGTGCTAATGGATATTGTGAGCAAGAGTGTCATGAGTCTTGCGGGGAGTTTTGAGCAGATTAGTACTCAAGCTCGATTGATGGCGGCGATCGAGGCATCTCCCACCACTGACTTCAACTGGCTGAAATTCTTAGTCCAGATGGTGTCGGAGCAAGCCAAGATCATAAAAAGAGTCAATGGGGAAATCACGATGAAAGGCAAGATCCGCCATGCCACCAAAATTGCCTATATTTTGGAGATGTGCAGAGAGGAGGAGGATATCTTCGCCAACTCAACCCCATTCCCTAAATCCAAAATTCTCTTCAAGACCACTGCTGTGAAGAAGCAGGTCATTCGAGGGAAAAGAGAAAAGAAGGTAGAATCACCTTCTGCGGCTGCTGAGAAAGAGACCCAACAAAACCAGTGGGGGAAGGTTCATTGGAGGCAAAAATGGAGCAAGGAGCAAAACTGATGAGGCAGAAGAACCTCGCTCCAAAGCGCAAAAGATTGGTGGTTCTCACCGACGATGGTAGCAGTGATTCTGAGGAGAGACAACCTGAGGGCCAAACTGCTCAGAGTTCACCATTACAAGTGCTGGCTCAGGTTAGCTCAAGGACACAGGATCGTGACCGAGGAGCGAGTCTGTCTTCGAGGTGCTCGAGACATCACTCAGTTCAGATAAAATTTCTCAGAAATTTTTAAAGGAGCTCAGACCTCAGAGATGCTACCTCAGACACTTGAGCTCAGATCGAAGAGCCTTCCAGAGTCAATCAAGATGTGCAGGCTCGACCGACGAGCCAACTCGTGACTATATCGAGGAAATGCCACCAGACTCGTAACCCACTCAGATGCAAACTGAGGACCTGAATGCACAAGCTTCAGATACTACTGAGGCTCAGGAGCAAAATGTACTCGATGAGCTCCTGAGTGACCTAATGCTTGATCCCTTAGCCGAAGCTTCTACTGAACCAGAGAGCCCGAGATGGAAGAAGGGCGAGGCTGAAGAAGGCGAGTGGAGGAGCAAGGGGGAACGGTTCATCCTTGACCGACACTCGAGCTCAACTCATACCCGATCCAGAAAGATATATTCTTCGACATTAAGGACGATGTATATCCTCAATCGACTCTTCCCGAGATGCTTGATATTGCCGCATTCAAGGGAAAGACCGTGGAATGAGGAGACAAACCTTCCCGACCGACTTCTCGTGGTTCTGGCGACAAAGCTCAGATGAAAAATTCGATTTTGATGAGTCGGGTTCAAAGGAAGTTAGCCGAGAAGAAAGCAATCGAGGTTGAGTGCCTGAAAGCAAAATGGAGACAAATCCAAACATGGAGATGGGGACCAATAGGGAGATGCTGAGGATCAGTCTCAAACAGAAAAAGAGACTTCTGTTGCTGGTCAACCTCAGACTGAAGCTAGCACTCTTCAGGTACCTTTTGGCACTATTAATAATTATGCCATAGTTCTTTGAAAGTACTATCTTTAATTTGAAAAATGTCCGATATCCGGGATCGAGGCTCAATTGGAGACCGGAGCTCAGGATAAAGCTGGAGCTCAGGATGATCAAACAGCACAGAAGGTGCAGAAGGCTGCTGAGATTGATCTCACTCCCGTCATGGAGAAACTTGAGAAGATTGAGCCAATGTCAATCAAACTTACTCAAATGGAAGCAACGTTGGCCAATCAAGCTCGGATAATGGAAGGACTTAGCCATTCTTGAATCGGTGCGGATATAAAAAACACTCGACCACTCGGATGACCTCCATGGAAGAAAAGTGAATGAAAAGTTTGGAGGAGTCAACGCAGAGTTAAGTCTTTGAAATGAAACAAAAGCACCGTGAGTCATTGAATTTCTAGAGGTGAAACCGACAGAGAAAAATGAGGTCTTGATCAAATCTCTTTGTTGAGGAAATGAGCTCGGTGTTTCATGACCAAGATGACAGAGATGCTTAAAGATGCACTCTCTCGCCGGTTGCCCACATATATCGAAGAACTATACGTGGCTAAGAACCACATTAGGAGAATGGAAGATGAGCAAGATCAGCTAGCGGGAGAGATCCATTTGTGTAAGCAAAAGAACAAGATCACATGGACACGCTCTCTCCGGACTTCTTCCAAACTACGGTGCCAAGAAGGGGAAAGGGAAGGTGCGGACCTCGGGAAGTTCATGGCACGACTTTGGAAAAGAAGGCTCGAAAGATCTTTGAAATGTACAATCTAGCCCAAGCCTTTAAAGAAGTCGATGCTTCTTGAGAAGTTAAAATTTGCTCAAGTAGAGAAGTTTGTCTACATTCGAAGTTTCGAGCAAACCAAGCTTGAGGTTGCAAGAGAGAAACCGAGTGCTAGAACTAAGGTTGGAACAAAGCCGGGGTCCGAATCGCCTATGAAGAGGAAGGCCTTGGGCGTTGTTCAACTCAGAAGCAAAAGCGGCGAAGGCTTCTAAGCCAATCCAGAGAAAGTTGGTTACGGATGATGAAAATGCGTAAGAATCTGAGTCTCAACCTCGTAAGAAAGTCTTCAACACGAGAGAGGCTCGATGACACTCCAAAAAGAACAAGCTAAGAAAAGCCGCTTCGGCCTCGTGAACTTCGTGATCGAAAAGAAGATAGATGAAGAGCGAAGCGAAGGAGTGACTTCGGGGAAGTTTTGCGAGCAAGAGGAAGGAACATCGAAAAGCGCTGAAGTGGACCCATGTTGATAAATGGATGCCCATTAAACTCAACGACATGTGGGAAGAAGTGAAGAGAACCTTCGTCGTTCAATTATGATGTTCTCGGGAATGGAGAGGGAAGGCTCGGACGTAACGAAGCTTTCATTGAATATCTTCTCACCTTTTATCCAAAGTATTTACAAAAGTGGATTAACCTTGCGGATGAAGGTGGAGTCTGAGATAGTAGCCCCCAGTCCATATTCCTATCCTCCTCCGAGACTTGGTAATGGCTTGGTAAATGAAAAGGCCATTACGCAAGAAATTGCTCAAGATCTGTTGGTCGGGTTGGGCCTAATTGGAAACAAATCCGACACATTATCGGGAAAGAAATGAGAGTGAAGAAGAGATTCTTCGGAATGTTTGATCTGGAAGTGCCCAACGATGAAGTCGAAAAATGAAGCAAAAGAAGAGCGAAGATCAAGAGCCGAATCAAGACTAAAATCAAGATTCGAGAAGATTTTGTATTCTTTAAATTTTTGTCTTTTTTTGATTTTGTTTGATAAATTCATTGTAATCAGAATTGTACACTTATCATCAATGAAGATTTATCATTATGCTCAAAAGATAATATCTCATTATCTTATCTTACATGTCTTTATATTTGATATGCCTGATTACTGTTGTTTAGTGATGAAGTTGTTGAGAGATTCATTGCTGAAGTAATTGTTGAGAGACATAACCAATCTTGTAATAGGATAAACTGAAACCTGAGTATAGGTTATATGTCTGTAACAAGATAGGTTTTGGCATCATCAAAAAGGGGAAATTGTTGGGAGATGAATTTAATAAAAGATTATATGATTTTGATTAAGATCCCAAAACCCCTGAGTATGACATGTTCAGAATGATCTTGATAGATGAGTCCAGGATTGAGTTTTAGAGTATTCAGGATGATATCTGGCAAAATGTATAGTCGCCAGATATAGTTCAGGATAGGTTCGAAGACTCTGAAAAACTCAAGATATGTTTTCAAGATATTTGAAGTTTCAAAGATGAAATCAAGTCTCTAAAGACTTCGAAGATGCCCGGGATATCAAGACTCAGTATGGAAACTAGAAACTGAAGACTCAAAGATGAAGACTCAAAGATATCGGTCAAGATAAATCAAGACTCGTAAGACCTCAAGACTCGTAAGACTTAAGACTCGAAGACCTCAAGACTCGAAGACTCAAGACGCAAGATCAAGACCGAGTATTCAAGATCATTAAAACTGAAAAACACAAAGAATTCATCAAGACTCAAGAATGTAAATGAATGCTCAAGATGAACCCGAATGTTCCGAGGCAATCAATATATCTATCCAAGGATGCAATATCGAGAAAAACGCGATGCCTTAGAAAGTTAGATATTGCCAAGACATTCAAATGCGCATAAAAGGAACTAAGTCGAAGTGTTGTTAAGGTTATATCAAACTCAGAGAGTTTGTAACCAAAAAGAGCCGTTGAAGGTGTCTACCTTTAACCGGAGACAAAAGTCAAAAAGAGGAAGACGACATCATGCATCATATCGACAATCGACAAAGGATAAAGTCAATGAAAAAAGATGTCAGATGTACGAAAGTTCCAGACTGCAAAAAGTGAAGACCGGCTACATGAAAGGCTATTGCCTAAAACGTGTTAGGGAGTTTCAAATCCTAAATATAGCCATTTCTCACACACCATAAGAGGGAACTCACGAAGCTATCTCTCCAACGGATAGTTTTCAAGAGTGACCTTGGTGTATGCCTATAAATCTTGGTGACCCTCTACTTTGTAAGGTTTCGGGAAATTTATCATAACTCAAGAGCTCAAACTTATTCTTGCAAAAGTTAAAGCACTAAAAAATACCTTGAATTTCCCAAGTGCTTCTATATTGAAGAGAGCTCACTTTACTAAGCCTAGCTTGATAAGATTTATCAAAGTTTAGTCGAGATATCCTAACCCTTTGCATTGTGCTTCATTGTAAAGGATATCTCATCCTAGTTGGAAACCAACCAAGAAACCCCAAACCCTTGAGAAGGTAGTTGGAGTGTGTTTGTTGGTGAGTAGAGTTGTAAAGAGTTAGTAAACTACGTGGAGTAGTCAGAAAACTCTAGAGGAGAAGTTAGTAAGCTACAGGGGTAGTCTGAAAGCTTGTATGTGATTGAGTTAGTAAACTACGGAGGTAGTCAGAAAACTCAAGGTCGGGTTGAGTAAGTAAACTACGTGGAGTAGTCAGAAAACTCAGGGCCGAGTTGAGTAAGTAAACTACGAGGTAGTCGTAAAGCTCGAAGTTGATAGTGAATTTTCTCTCAAGAGTCGGGAGAGTGGATGTAGGAGCTTGAGTCTCGAACCACTATAAGGGGCTTTGTGTTCTTTATTGCTTTCCTTATATGTGCTTAAACATTTGCATCAACTTGTTTTTGAAAGCATAGTTTTCAGCGATATTCGGTTGTAATCAATTTGAAGTTGCATAAGTGAATCACAAACCTAATCACTATTTCATAAGGGAAAGGTTTTCAAAGAAAGCTTAAAACGAAAGTATAAACTAAGGGCCAACCATTCAAGACGATCGAGTAGCTAGAACAGATAGTTACCTAATCGAACTCTCTTCTCGAGGATTGAGAAGTTAGTTATCCGATCCAAGCAACTCAAGATCTCTCGACACTCGAGGACTCGGTTGGGATTATTCGAGGTATCCGAAAAGTTTCGGGATCTTTGTCTCGATAGACTTTGACTCGAGTGATCTGTGCTTCTCGAACCTAATCTTTGTGGATTATCGACCCAAGTCGACCTCAAGAAGAAAAAAGTTTTAAAATCACTGAACACGTGTATTCCCCCCCCCATACACGTGTAAGACTCGTTCTCACCGGGACCAACAACTCCTTATAATATTGCAACTTATTCCCTCTGGTATTGCAATTAATTACATAGGGTATTGGTTTTTATAAGTTGTGGTATTGCTGATTAATCCTTGTGGTATTGCTTAGTACTCCTTGTGGTATTACTTATTACTCCATGGGTAGTGCTTATTTCTTATTGTGGTATTATTTATTACTCCTTGTGGTATTGCTTATCTATATCATAATCAAGAGTACATGTGCAACAACACAAATAATGAAAGAGTGATGCTTGTGTGGTGCAATTAGATTCAATTTTAATTTGGATGAACCATTAACCCTACACCCTAAACACTAAATTATGAACCCTAAACCATGACCCATTCGGACCGGGTGAACCATGAACCAATCCGGTCGGGTTTGGGCCCGGGTCGGGTTGGGCCCAGTAAAAACAAAAAAAACTGAATTGAAATTCAATTGCACCAATTCTAAATTGGTGCAAAAGGTGCACACAAGAATTTGCAATAATGAAAATAGACTTTATACTCAACATCCAAAATAAACTAAAATATAGTTTTGGAGTAATTTTTTGATCCCCACTTCTGAAATACAGATTTCACAACCATTCATAAAATCATAATCTCCTTTTCCCTCTTCCCAAATCTTCACTCACATTCTTCAACATCTCAGCTGCCAATTTTCTCTTCTTCTCTTGTTTCTTCTCAGCATATTCTTTCTTCTTAGCCTTCAGTTGCTCGATTAAGGTAGGCTTCTCATTCATATAGAAATTGTACACTTTCTGGATGATATCACTTCTAATTGAAGTTAGAAAGAAGTAGAACTGCACATATTTCTGCTCTTATGAGTTATCGAACATCAGGCTACAAAAAATAGTTTACAAAATTAACAAATGGTTAAAAAAATGATAAACATGAGAACAAATTTAAATTACAAAATTAAAAGGAAAGAATACCTTAATCAAATCAACCGTCGTGTAAGGGACACCATTAAAATATTTCATAAGGTGCATCTATATACACCATAATCTAAATTCCATTTGCTAGTTTGCCATTTCATTTTGACTATTTCAAATTTATAACTAGAAATGGCTTCGGCTTTTGTATGTCCTTTAGACTCAAGAAAGTTCGCCATCAATTTGCCCTAAAAAAAACGAACAAAATAAAATGGAAGATACATTTTAAATTAAAGATTTATATAAAAAACATCATATGACACTTGACTATAGAAATTAAAAGTTTACCAATATCTTGAATGAAAATATTATTCTCATCAACATTCTTCAAATTGTCCAAATATTGCAACTTGTCATCAAGAAAATTAATGACAATCATAGCATAACGATCTCCTAGACAAAAGGGAACAAAAACCTGCAAGCAAAGAATCAAAATACTAATAATTATTATAATCAATACAATAATAAAATAAAATAAAAAAGTTTATTAAAACTAACCATGTCAACTAACAAAGACGTGACTCTAGACTCTTCCATCCATTGGTTCCAGCCAACATAGAACTCATTAACAAGTGTTTCAACATCTTCTTCTTCTTCAACTATTTTCCTCAAACAATTCTATTTACACAAAAAGATAAAATACAATTTATATAACAAGCAACAATTAGCAATACCAAAAAGAGTCATCAGCAACACCAAAAAGAGTCATCGGCAATACCAAAAATAATTATCAGCAATACCAACAGGAGTAATCAGCAATACCAAAAAAAGTAATCAGCAATACCACAAGCAATATTAGTCAATACTACAAGTAAGTATAACCAATACAATAGGAAATATTCAGCAATACCACCAAACAATATAAAAAGAAACAATAATAAAGATATACTTACGTTTGCGGTTCGAAGTTGAAAATGAATCGACTGCGTTCATCATCCATACTGATACCATTGTTTATCTCCAAGCTCCAAGCTGTGGCTATTGGAAGGTAAATGCATACATTGGGCATCAAACTCATTAAATCTGAACGAGTAATAGAAATGAAATCCCCAAACCGATAAAATTGTTCCCTGAAACAAAAGGATATATACACAGATTAAAATTTTAATAGAAATAACACACATAAGTATTAAAAATGGTGAAATAAAATTGCTACTTACACATTGACAGAAGAGCCACCCTCGAAAAAACAGACATCAACTACTTCCAAATGAGTTTGGGGAAGATTGTAATAAAGCTTTTTGTTGGATGTCACCAGCTTTGAAAGATGACCGACATCGTCAAACTCATTAAATCTGAACGAGTAATAGAAATGAAATCCCCAAACCGATAAAATTGTTCCCTGAAACAAAAGGATATATACACAGATTAAAATTTTAATAGAAATAACACACATAAGTATTAAAAATGGTGAAATAAAATTGCTACTTACACATTGACAGAAGAGCCACCCTCGAAAAAACAGAAATCAACTACTTCCAAATGAGTTTGGGGAAGATTGTAATAAAGCTTCTTGTTGGATATCACCAGCTTTGAAAGATGACCGACATCGTCGTTGATCATCGAAAAAAAGTGCCCAACATCATTCCCGACACTCTTACTCTTTGTGCCAACAGATTTTACAAAGATCGATAGTTAAAGCAAATTAAAGTGCTTTTTCAAACTCATCACTCTCACAACCAAGATCTACATTAAAACCAAGATCATATTCAGGATTACCACTTAGATTTATTTCATAAAGTACGGGATCAGGAGAGAGTAGATTAAAGTTTGGCTCCTCAGAAGCCATTTGTTTCATCACCGTCACATACCGACCCAAGTAATCAACATACTTATGAAGTTTTTTATTCATAAAAAACTTCTGGGTACTAGACAAGTTAGATGGCGTTTGATCCGGTTGTGTGTTATGATCAGGGGGATGAAGGTCCTCTAACAATGTTGTTAGTTTCATAAGATACTTATCAAAAAATTCTCTTGAATCTTTGTGAAACAACGTTAATAAGTCTCTAATCTCTTGCAAAGTAACACAAAACAAAATGCATAAAATGTGTAAAATAAGTAATGTAAAAGAAATTAATTATTAAGATTTCGTATACCTGATGAGCATCATCAGTCTGTTCATCATTTGTAGATGCAAATCTCTTTCCCACACCATTTTCAGTCAATGGGTGTTGGGAAATTTATAGTTTTGATAAAAGTTCCAGAAACACATGTAATAGGACCAGTCAGACCTGTTAGCTGACTGATGTTTATATTACCGTTCATAGAATACCAGTTGATAATTACTGTATAGAACAACTGATGTAATAGATAGGTCACATATTGAGGGGGAACCTCAATATGTATAAGTCAGATCTGAAGATCCAAAGAACAGCTGATATCCGACAGGACAGAATGCTAGAGAAGAACAGAAGATCAGATCGATCTGATCTAGTTAGATATCTCAGCTGAAGTCATAAAGCTCAAACTCGAATACTTGAAGATCGGATGACTTCGGAAGATCGCACGGAAAGACCTACATCACCGAAAGTCCGCTAGTTGAAGCTAAGTCAACCAAAGACGAGAAGACTCCATCAGTAGATCGATCGATTCGATCGATCAAAGTCAATTTCACCAGTGAAAAAACCGATGTTTCACCTAATCATACGTCGATGATCCGAACAAGAAGAATGTCAACCTTAGTTGGAAGAACAACACCGAAAAGTCGTCATAACCAATACTGAACAAGACACGTATGATCGAACCCGACAATTAAGGGATTTGATGTTGCTCTCTCTAACGGCTATAAAATACAAGTTCACGCTTTTCGGCCATGCCGTTCTGAAGCACGCCACATCAATCCGCAAACCTACCTAATATAGCCTGAAATTCAAATTGCTCTCCAACGGCTCTTTGATATCAAGGTCTATAAATATGGGATCACACTTCAGAGTGAAGACACGAAAACACGGAAACACTGAACAATCAAGAAGCTCAAGCAATTATCAGATTTCCGCACGAAGAACACGATCAAGAAGATTATTATATTAAGTGTTCATCCCATAAGTTCTTAGCATAGAAATCTTTTCATCTAGGCGATGAAAGCTACCTTAAACACTAGAAAAGATTTCATAGTTGGAACCAAAACAATCTTATCCAAACCCAAGTTAGGTTAAGTTGTTTAGCAAGAATTCAGACTAGGGTTTCTAGTTCTGATTTCTGTGATCGGTTGAGTGAGAACTCCTTAAATATCTGTCGGTGTACTGTGTTGAACTAACACATAAAACTAAGTTAAGTTGGTTAAGTTGGTGCCCCTTGTGATAGGGAAGAGTGGACGTAGGACTGGTTTGTCCGAACCACTATAAATCTTGTGTGCCTTTACCGCTTTGATTAACTGTCTACACAATTGCACACAACCTTTAAAGCCCATACATATTCTAAGTTGAGATCAACTAGCACCAAGCTTCTGATCTGATCAAGCTTGACACTTCAGTCAACTGGTTAAAACACTAACTTTGGAATCTGATTTATAAAAACCGGTTTTTCACGGGTAAAACTTAAGCTTCCGCACACATCAGTTAAACCGATAGTTTCCGAACCGATCTTTTCAGCAATTAGTAAGTTGGTTATCGCCCAAATCGATTCACTCAAGACTCGATCAAAGCTAAATGCCTCACACCTGATCTGACAAAAAGTTTTTGAAGTCTATTCACCCCTCCCCTCTAGACTTACGCCCTCAAAACCCATTCGGGACCTACAAGTGGTATCAAAGGTTGGTTCTCTGGACTAATCGACTTTGTGTATCATCGATTCTTGAGGAAGAATCTTTGTGGTCGATTGAATCGATCTTGAAAAACCTTCTTAAAACTCATTCATTTTCCAAAAACACTCAAAGATGGATAACACCTCGGATATGTATCATGATCGAAGTTCTCAATCGATGAGTATGCAGATTGGGCCATATATATGTCCAACCATCTAGGTTCGATTAGTGCGTAATGATGGAAGTCATCGAAAGAGGACCCATCATCATATATTACGACAACCCCGCAGTTGGAGGAGATCGCATTTTGCCCCGGAAGTCTTGTGCGAAAAAAGCCCATCCTTGATGGATGCAGAGGAAAGGAAACTGCATACTCTAGATACTATCGCAAGGCATATTATCATGAAAACAATGGATAAGGTCACCAAGGAAAAGATTAAGTATCTCAAATCTGCGAAAGCAATGTGGGATACTCTAGCTGAAATATGCGAGGGAAATGACCAGATAAAAGACAAACCATCCGCAGGCGAACGGTAAAGTTCGAAAAAAATCAAGATCTTGCCCAACGAAAACCATCAACGAACTCGATGGAAGGATTACAATGTCAATAAACAAGCTTCGAGAACTTGGTAGAGAGATGTCTGATAAAGATGTCAACTACAAAATTTTAAGGTCTCTCACCAAGAAATGGGACATGAAGGTCACGGTAATCAAGGATTGCCAAGACATTTCAAAAATGAAGCCAAGTAGCTTGTTCTTGAGCCTTAAAGCTCACGAGTTCGATTTAATTGAGAGAGGACAAGTAGATGAAGATGAGGTGCCCGCTGAAGCCTCAACTTCCAAATCAGTTGCTTTTAAGGCAACCAACAGCAGATTGAAGACCAATGAGCCCATTGGAAACATCATAAGTCAGGCAGAACAGATCGCTCTGCTTACCAGGAAACTAGAGAAATCAAATACTCAACTGGGTAAGTATCGAAGATTCTATAAAGATTATCAACATAGCCGAGGAAGAGATAGGAGATCGGATAAACGGATCTCCGGAGAAGAAACCAGATCGATGATCGGAGAGATCACAAAGATGAAAGGAAAAGAGATAATCTAAATGATGAGAGAAGAGATAACCAATCAGACAGAAGAAGCTCAGACTACTATCAGAAAGGAAAATCACCTGATAGATCATACAGACGGAGTGATTCACCTGGAAGAAAAGGTTCCGTGGATCAAGGAGTGTGCTTCAATCAGGAGAAGTTTTGTGTCACTACAAATACAGACGCCTGCACGAAGCCAAGAGAAAGGGAAGAAAAGAGGAACATAAGAGAGCAACCAGAGAGGGAAAGAAAAAATCCATAGTATTTCGACACGCCAGAATCGACGATTCAGATTCCGCCCTTTGAGGACTCTGGATACTCCTCTCAGAGAAGATTTCTGTCCGATCCCAGATGGTTGTTGACTTCTATGGAAATGAAGATCTGATATTCTCTTCAGATGATGATGAGATATGTCTGATGGCCAAGGAGGACCAACTGAGGTAACCTCCAAACCCGCTTTTGTTCGCTTTACACCGCTATCATTAGCACACCTGCTAGGGAGATTGACCTTTGCTTTCTACTCGAGCAATTGCTTGAGGATCTCCAATGCAAGAGACACTTATGTTATAGTGGAAGTTGAAAATGACAAGCCGAGGACGAAATAATCACTTGCTAAAGAGAATGATCTCAAGAAAGCCTCCGAACTTAAAAATCATTTGAAACCGCCGGAAGGCAATTGAGGAATTTAAAATTCTGAAAGTTAAAGCTTGATCGGGGAGAAGCAGATCAAAGATCACCGGCAATTAACAAACAAAGAAACCGATGACTTCAAAATCCTCGCAAGCAAAATTCGATGAGCTATTCCAAAGCATGAAAGTCTAAAATCATCGAGGATAATCTGCAGAAGAAAATAGAGGTTTTTACAAAATCATCTAAAACCGTTCAAGACATGAACACCTATTTTCGAACAACGATTAATAAGAAGGGACTTGGGTATGAGAACCCTTCCACATCCTCAAAAGCCCCTACCGATTCATCTCAAAAAAGGTGTAATCGACGAAGTTTCCGACAAAGATACACCAAAAGCCAAACATGTACCTAATAAGGAAAAAAAAAGACGGGTTGAGCGGGTAAAGCGGGTGCCTAACCGTAAGGGGAACATAAATGGACCCCAATTGGTAAAAGCATCACCGAGAATCAACAGAAAGAACCGATTTTTTCCGAAGAGACCTCAACTCGATCAACAGATCGAAGAATCGAAAAAGACAACTTTGTAAAAGGGAAGTCTAATCTCGAGACCCAATCAAGGTCACCGCCTAATAAGCATGCTTTTTGTGTAAACCAAAAACCACCTATGCCAAAAAGATATGAATCTTTTGATGGTAGCAAATCGTACCTACCCCTATAATCGAAATCTAGGGTCAGCCGCACGAGAACCACAATTGGATGAAAAGTAGACAAACGGAAAAGATAAATCCCAAGTCTTCTAAGTCATCCAAGGTTCACACTAATAATCATACTAATCAGAAAGCATATAAAGAGACGTATGATTATGTTGATAGGTATGGGAGACAAATCAGGCCTTCTGATCTAACTGATCACAATAGAAGTGCTCTGTTTGTATGGATCCCCAAAACTAATCCTAACCCCTCGGGACCCAATCCAAAAGGGGTACCTAAAGCCCGATTTGGTCGCAGGATCGCGTGGGTCCGCCAACAAAGGAGGTGTGCAAGCAACTATCCGGGGTACATCGATAGTGGATGCTCAAGGCACATGACTGGAAGCAAACATCTCCTCAGCTCTTACATAGAACAAAAAGGCCCGCGTGTACTCTTCGGTGATGATAACCTTGGTTATACCAAAGGATTCGGAACCTTAGAGAATGATGATGTACAAATGGCGGAGTCTCAGATGTCGAAGGTCCGAAGCACAACCTATTATCGGTTTCACAATTTCTGCGACAACGGATTCAAGTGTTGAGTTCTCGACTGACCAATGCACTATCAAGAATCGAGCCACTCAACAGATTTTGCTAACTGGTTCAAGGAAAGGGATGATCTACACAGCTGATTGGAACAGTTGCCCAAGAAATGCATGACTGATTGTCAAGAGTTCCAAAAGTAGCGAATTGGCTCGGCACAAAAAGAATGAGCCATCCGAACTTTAAAACTCTTAATAAGATAGCAAGGATGTCTCTAGTGGAAGGACTTCCGAATGAAGTATTTTCAAAGGATCAGACATGTACTGCATGTCAGAAGGGAAAACATGTCAAAGCTTCATTCAAGGGAATTCTGGACCGCATCCAAAGCAGCCAATCTTACTTGCTTCATATGGATCTATTTGGACCCGATTACACTAGTCGATCTCAACGGACGCATAAATATACTCGTAATCGTGGATGATTATTCCAAGTTTACAGGTTATATTCTTACATAAGAATAATGAGGCGACAACGAAGATACCCGAAGCCGCTAAAAAGATTACAAAATGAGAAGGGTGTCGATAGTAGTAAAAATCAAATCGAGATAAAGGTACATAATTTTCGAACTCTTTTATTCTGATTTTTGCTCTAAGTTTGGTATACAACATGAAACATCAGCTGGAAGGACGCCACAACAAAATGGAGTAGCAGAACGGAGGAACAGAACTCTCAAAGAAGCTGCTCGCACGATGTTAGCTGAACATGAAATACCAAACCGTTTTCGGGCGTATAATCAACACCGCATGTCATACTCGTAACAGATGTCTTCTGACTAAGGCTCACTACAAAACACCCTATGAACTGTGGAAGGACAGAAAACCTCGTGTTTCTTACTTCCATGTTTTTAGGTGTAAGTGTTTCATACACAACAATGGGAAGAGTCAGTTGAAGACTTTTGAGGCCAAGTCAGATGAGGGTATATTCTTAGGATATTCCTCATCTAGCAAGGCTTTCGGGGTTTACAAATGCATTTAACCCTACTTGTGGAAGAAACACCCCATGTAGTCTTTGATGAAGCATCTTCGAACAAGAGAAATCGCCTCGAGAACAAGGCGTGCATTCGATCAACAAGTACCGATGCTCGGAAAATGGATCGACTAATGATCAAGGAAAAAGAATCGTAAAACGTAATAAAGATACATTCCAGATCTAGGTGATTCACGGATCATTCGGACCTAAGGTAAAAAAAAAACTGTCGATGAAGAAGTCGACATACCGAGATAAGATCAACCGAACCATCCGGTTCCTGCGGGGAACACTGAAGTTCCCACGAACGGACATCGCAAAGACATGATGAGTCCAACATCACCGAGACATGTTCTTATCAAGTGGATCATAATTACGCACCACTCCCCTACCGCTAGTAATGAACCTTTATCGAAATGGATGATGTTCTCCAAACCGATTTAAATCGTAATGTAGGATCTAGATAACTACCATCCAACCGACCGATCATCGGAGACCCATCCGATAAAGTTAAAACTAGACATCGATTGGTGAAAGTGCCATGTATTCTTTGTTATTTGTCTATGAAGGAACCAACAACAATAGAGGAAGCTCGCGAAGACACAATTTGGATTCTAGCCATGCTGCGCAGAGGAGCTAGAACAATTCGGTAAATCAAGTTTGGGAACTGCAGTAGGCGGACCAAATCATCAAGACGTAATTGGCACGAAGTGGGTTTTCAAGAACAAGAGAGATGAGAAAAATGTCATCACGAGAAATAAAGGCAAGACTTGTTGCTAAGGGGTATTCACAATCGGAAGGAATTGATTATGACGAGACCTTTGCACCCGATCGCTCGCTTTAAAAGCCATTCGGGTTTTTTTCGGCATATGCTTCCCTGAGAGGGTTCACTCGTGTATCGGATGGACGAAAGAGTGCATTTTTAAATGGGGTACTAGCGAGAGGAAGTTTATGTCGAACAACCTCCGTGCTTGAAAAAGAACAACCAAGTGTACTGAGTTTAAGAAAAGCTCTTTATGGTTCGAAACAAGCTCCTCGAGATTGGTATGATACACTCTCTCGGTTCTTGATCGGCAAGTGGGTTCACTAAAAAGGAACAAAGGACATAACCTTATTGAGAATAGAAGATGGAGAAGATATTCGATGGTTCAGATTCACGTGGGCGACATCATCTTGGATCTCCTAACAAGAGTCTATGTGAAAGATTCAAAAAACCGATGCAAAGGAAGTTCGAGATGTCCATGATGGGACATATGAATTACTTTACGGGTCTCGGGTGAAGCAAAGTGCGAATGAATATTCATCGCCAAAAAAAGTACACTAGGAATTTATTGGCTAAGTTTGGAGTTCAAAATTGCAAGGAAGCCAAAATTCCTATGATGATTGGATTCAAGATGGATCCGGATGAGGATGGTCGAAAACAAATCGAGAAAGAATATAGGGCTCTCATTGGATCTCTACTATACCGATCGCAAGCGGACCGGATATCACCTTTGCGAGAGGTGTATGTGTGCGATTTCGTGCAAATCCAATGCAAAGCCACCTAGAAGAAGCTAAGCGGATTCTTAAGTATCTGAAGGGGGACATAAACCTTGGTTTATTTTACCCATCGATGATAATCTAGAGCTTAGTGGGTATTACGATTACGATTATGGAGGTTGCAAGATCGACAGAAGTCAACCTCGGGGAACATGTCGATTTTAGGAAGTAAACCGATCTCGTGGTTTTCAAAAAGCGGACATCGGTTGCGACATCTACTCTTCAAGCGAGAATATATGGGCTGCAGAAGAAATTGTTTGCTCCCAATCGCGCTCGCTTAGTCAACGGTGAGGATTATAACATCGTAGCTAAGAATGTACCTATATTCGTGATGAGTAATAGTGCTATTGCAATCACTCATAATCTCGTTTCTACATACAAGATGCAAGCATGTGGATGTCGACACCATTTTATAAGAGATCATGTTGAAAAAGAAGAATATCGAGAATGGAAAAGATTCACACCGATTTCTGAAAGTCGATATTCTAACCAAGCCACTAGCCGAGATTAGATTAAGAGAATTGTGTAATGAGCTAGGGCTTCGGATCTTGGAGAAAAAAGCACCTAAAATGCTTGATGGATTGTTCTCGAGTAACCGGTGGTTAAGAGACTAACCAGTTGAAAGGAATCATTGAGTTTGGTATCTCAATCGATCGTAAGATCGATCAAGGAACCGATGAGAGAAATCGATCGTAATTACGAGTTATCGATTAAAGGAACGATCGATTTAAGGTTTATCGATAAAGGAAACACTCAATTTAAAAGGAATATCCGATTAAATCGGTTGGGTTATTTTACATCTTTGTAAGTCGATTTAAATTGATATTCAACAAGCAAGATTCATGATTAAAGCCTACAATCGCATAAGAAAGCAGAGAATTTACACAACAATGGAATAATAAAACTTTTCATTGATAAAGACCCGAAGGTCAGATTACATTACAAGTTACAAGTACAAAGGACCCGGAGGTCAGTACATAAGTCATAACCGAAAACCCTAAACCTATAACCCTAAACCCTCATCCTAACCCAAGAAGAGCAGGGGAGAGAGAGATTTTAAATCTGATGCTCTCATTTTCCCCCACTTAACAAGGGTGAGAAAGGCTTTAAAATAATCCTAAAGCCTCTCCATTGGGCTAAAACCAATGGAGCGAGAGAGGCCTTGATAGGATTTATAAGCGAGAGCCCTTAGACCAAGTCAATGGACTCTCCAGCTGTTAAATGGAGCACATGTGCCAAGAAATTGGTTCAAAGACCTTATGGGCACATGTGTTGCATGAAAAAATTGAGTTGATATACGAAGATCAGCTGTTGTCTGATCAAGACCGTATATCAAACTCATGTTTTATATCAGACTGAGTCTGTTGATGTTGGTTACGTCATCTCGATAAACACACAAGGTGCATACAGTTAGGAGAAGTGTCTTCTCAGTTGCGACAGCAGACCCACCGCCGTGGTGGTAGAGAAGCTTGACAACAATTGTATGTGAAATCTTTGATGACGACGAAAACAGTGATAAGGGGCACACATGGTTGATTTGAGAAGCTGAATTCATTGAAAAAGGGGTAAAGGTGTTTGCCGGAAGTTTCACCGGAAATAAGGGTTCACCAGAATGCATGTTTTTACAAAGAAGATAAGTATGGTGAATGGGTTATGTTGTGTAAAACATTGGTCCAATTTATAGAGGCCAAGCAAGGGTGCAAATGTAAATTTGATTTCAAAAAGCCTTTTAGAGAAATTTGCATCACAAGGACAGCGTGTAGAAATCACGCGACTGATAATTGGATAAATTTACGGCGGATTGACATATCAAGATATACAGACGATAATTACGCATGTCAAATCGCGCCAACTTAGGGAATAGAGACTACTATTCTAGACTAAGTTTTGGCGGTAACACTTATCCCAAGAATTGGCTTGATCTGAGAAGAATCAGATTAGGTCAACCAAAATCTGATTACATACGAAACTGATCAGATAAGGAAGATCAGTTGAACTTGAAACCTCAACAAATCAGATATATCAGTCTATGAGAAAATAGAAATATCAGTTGAAGGGGGAACTTCAACTGATCGAGGAGGATCAGAAGGAAAATCAGACACAAAATGAAACAGATCAGTTGAAAAGAACAGTTGGGAAATTATAAGGTTTAGACAGAAAACTAAGATCAACAAGTGGAATCAACTTCAAGTGGTATTGACTGATTACTATATCAGTCAACCAGATACGCCTTTCTATTCCCTTGTTATTTGCTTATTTATCGGATCTTATCTGTTTTTATTTGCTTTACTGTACGCATTACCTGTGTGACGTATTCCCTGCAAATCATTTAATGCGGACGTGGGGTACATGTATTAATTGCTACAAAATGAGCTTTTAAATCCAAAAGGTTTTCGTACGTACCTTTTCCAACCATTCGATCAAAACCGCTTAATCTGGATCGTCTAATCTTTTCAAACGGTTGATCTTCCAAATCTTGTCTCTTGTTCCCTCCTCATCTTTATAAGGTTCATCAAAAACCCTACCAGAGTTTTCCAAATCACAAACTTGCGTTTTATTTTCTGAAAACTCTCCAGATTACTTCTCTGCGATTCAAAGTGTTTTTCTTAAGTCTCAAATCCGAAAAATAGAATCTGGTAATTTTTTATTATTTGATGAATCATTCTCTTAAAACCTTTGTTTCTTAAAGATTTTATCAATCGCTGATATCCTGTATTATGTTTTATTGTTTCTTGGTTTCCGCATATGTGATATTCTTAGTATTTATGCACAATTTTAACCGAATCTATCTTATCTGTAGATGATCACTCACGGTATGGGTAAAATAATGTGCAATTATGCGGAACTGACATTAAGGATTGTCGAGGACAAGTTCGTACAATTTGGGGTTACAAAGGATCCGGAATCAATGGAAGTAGAGGAAATTCTGAAGAAAGCAGGACTTGAGAAATATTGTGCTGCTCACTGCAATCCAGTGATGCAGTATGAAGCCCTCGAATTCGTAAGGAATTTAAGGGTGGATACAGATGCTCCAGGAGAAGAACTACTTTCGACAGTCACCGGAGAAGAGATCAGACTGACGAATGAGGATATAACTCGTTTGTTCAACCTACCAAAAGGACGAATCTACTTTGCTCACTGGGGAGAATCAAGATGAGCCGATCGTAAATGAGCTCATCGAGAGGTTTGATATCGCCGGGCTTTGTCGTTAATGCTCAAGAGGAAATACCGATTGTTGTTTGACATTTTGTCAAAAACAATTATGGGTATTTCATTCAGCCCAGATGCTCTTACATCAGTCAAACTGTACAGCATGGCTGCAATAATTGATGAAGCCAAGAACATCAATTGGCATGGGTTCCTAAAGGCCATTCTACTCCAAGAACATGATAAATTTGGAGTTGATGAGTGGAGGCAGGTCTATCTGAAGAAGAGGATCAGCAATCTCAACAAGGTTGCAGTTATCCTACAAGACAAAATGCCAAATGCCAGATGGGAACAGAATGGACTGAAGTCCTACAAGGCATTCCTCTCCACCACTTTAGCCATATTTGGGCCACCAGACGATGATATGCGGCCAACTCCCCCAAAGACGAAGAAGGGAAAAAGCAAGGAAGCAACTTCGTCTACACCAGATGCCCCCTGTAAGAAAAAAAAATCCGTGAAGGTCCGCGAGAAGAGGTCAAGAAGGCGAAGCAAGCCTCCATGACTCTGATGCTAGAAGATGAGTCAGATGAAGAAAGAGCGCCAGATCAGTCTGTAAGACCACAAAAAATCAGTGAAAAATCGGGACAGCAGCTTCTCAAGCTGAGAGCTCGCCAGTTCATTCTGAGGAAGAAGCACGAGACTAACGATCTCCTTCTCTCCAGCCTGAGCCGATTCACCACTGACTAATGGTCTGCCGAGCATGTCTCTCCTACTTCTTCCACCTCGCGAACTCGGGGAAACTACATCACCCTTAACTCGAAATTACATCATTCGCTTAACTCTAAACTACAACAAGCCGCGGGCGTAAACTTTACTCACAAGGAACCAGACGATCTACCTCCACAAAGCAGTAACCTCTCGCAGGTCGAGCTAATCGCATAACCGCTTACTCAAGCACCAGTAACCCTCCACATCTCATCAACCAGAATCTGGATGACAATTCCCGAAGTCTAGATCATCAAAGACCATCACAGCGGGAAAATGGTCGTAATGCAAATCGAACGAGAAATTGATGAGATGTATCCGTAATCGGTCGCCCATCCCGCTATTAGAGAACAAGTTATGGAGATCCTCACCGAGAGATCTCAGATTAAAAAGCTTCTCGATTTTATAATGATTATTGAACAAATGGGCGGTTTCGATGAGTTTGCATATTTTGATTTCGATTTGAGAAAATCGCTAAAAAAGTAGGATCACCCGGAAATGATAACTATTGAATCTATCAAAGCTCTTATCCACGTGAAGTTGGGGGGTTGATCGAACAAAGGCGAATCGGAGATCGCTTCAAGAAGCTCTCAAGCGAGATGCTACAATGAAGGATACAGAAGCTGCCGATGATAGTGGAACTGGTGTTGCAGTTCAATGCCAACCACTGGAGGCACAAACAACTGAAACTGATCAAGTGACGCAAAACATTCCAACATCTCACATCATCACGATCAACTTCGGAGGAGATCGATCTTGTCTCAAAGATCTCCTCGAAAAAAGAAGAAGTTGAGGAGTGATAGCTGATCAGAGGCAGATTGGCCTCAAAGAAATAACAGATCAAAGAGAATTGACTATTTCCCAGATTGTAGCTATCAAAGATCAGTTCTCCCAAACTGTGACCACCGTGGTTCCGCCGAACTTATAAAATCCGTTGATGACAAGTCGATTGGTGGATCAACAACAAGTTTTTTTTTCGATGCTCACCGAAAAGCTCGAATTGATGTAAGAGAAACTTGACAAACAGATTTTTACACTCTCATCGCCATGGAATCTGTCAAGACCG
The DNA here is from genome assembly GCA_037126765.1 of Stenogyne calaminthoides. Taxonomy (NCBI): domain Eukaryota; kingdom Viridiplantae; phylum Streptophyta; class Magnoliopsida; order Lamiales; family Lamiaceae; genus Stenogyne; species Stenogyne calaminthoides. The sequence continues at coordinate 28,552,638 of JBBCBC010000010.1, read as the reverse complement.
AAATGATCTCGAAGGTTGAACATCTAACCGCTCAAGTTCTGTGTTTATCTGTTTGCAGATCTCAACAGGCAATATCGATCGGTTTTGATCCCTAACTTCCCACTCTCACTCTTTTTTGATCAAACCAAAAAGGGGGAAGGACGGAGGAGAAACCAATCGACATGATCGTAACAATGTAAGACCTAATTCGCAACGGTTGAAGCCTATGGACAAAGACTAGACCATCCGGATCTCTTTGCTAACGAAGTCTCTGAAAAGATGGAAAAGTCAAAGGCAAGAAAGGTAGGGACATCACAAAAGGTGTAGTCATTGGGTCTTTGGGACATCACAACTGTATCACCCACTCAGACACAACTGCACACGCCCACTCGGACTAAAATAGTCACAAGAAGCACAAATTTAGCGTCGACACAGCCGATAAGGAACGGCCGAGAAATGCCGAAAGAGCAAAGGTCAAGAGGCCTTAAAAAGCGAAGAAGAAAGAAGGAAAAAAAAATTGACAGAGGCGTAAAATCAAGAAAAAAATTCAGATCGAGAGCGAAGAAAGGAAAGGTTGGAAAAATTGCACGGTAACCTCAAACCGCCAAAGAAGAGTTGATGAGATCATTCCAAAAAGGCCGCGACATGCTAAGAGGTTTGAGGAATGGAACAAGATCAGAAGTGAATGGCTTCTGGATGCTTTTGTCCTTAATCTTGTTCCACGAGAAGAATCTCCAGATGATGAATTCCTCAACTGGTTAGAAAATAAATATCCAGATTTTCTGAAGTATCTGGAAAATGAGGCCAAACTTATCAATGTAAAATATCTCGCCAAGAGTATGATCTGTTGGATTACTCGAAGAAGGCATATGGCTCATTTGACAGACTGGCATTTCAGAGATTCTAACATCCTGAGCAAAACGCACATAACTGATCCTCAGCAGACCAATGATGTCAAATGGAAACTATATCAGATTTTCAACATACCTCAAGATCAAAGAGAGATGCCAGAAGGATACAAGCCTAAAGAGTGAAGAATCAGAAGACTTCTCAGGATCAGCTGTTTTTAAATTCAAACTTTTCTAATGTAACATGTAATCGACATATCTAATGAGAAAAGTTTATTTTCTGATCCTAAGACAAAATCTTATTGTCTTCTGATTATGTGCTCTTTAATGTTCTATATTTATCAACTGTGTTTGGTTTCTCAGGTGTTTTGGTTTTATCAAAAAGGGGGAAATTGTTGGGAAATTTATAGTTTTGATAAAAGTTCCAGAAACACATGTAATAGGACCAGTCAGACCTGTTAGCTGACTGATGTTTATATTACCATTCATAGAATACCAGTTGATAATTACTGTATAGAACAACTGATGTAATAGATAGGTCACATATTGAGGGGGAACCTCAATATGTATAAGTCAGATCTGAAGATCCAAAGAACAGCTGATATCCGACAGGCCAGAATGCTAGAGAAGAACAGAAGATCAGATCGATCTGATCTAGTCAGATATCTCAAATTTGAAGTCATAAAGCTCAAACTCGAGAATACTTGAAGATCGGATGACTTCGGAAGATCGGACGGAAGACCTACATCACCGAGTCCGCTAGTTGAAGCTAAGTCAACTGCGCACACGAAGACTCCATCGGTGGTAGATTGATAAGTTTCGATCGATCAAAGTCTCACCGGTGAAAAATCGATGTTTCACCTAATCATACGTCGATGATCCGAACAAGAAGAATGTCAACCTTAGTTGGAAGAACAACATTGAAAAGTCGTCTCGTTAACCAATAAGAACAAGACACGTATGATCGGAGCCGACAATTAAAGGGATTTGATCGCTTTCTCTAACGGCTATAAAATACAAGTTCACGCTTTTTCGGCCATGCCGTTCAAGACACGTCACATCAATCCCGCAAACCTACCTAATATAGCCTTGAAATTCAAATTGCTCTCCAACGGCTCTTTGATTTCAAGGTCTATAAATATGGGATCACACTTGAGTGAAGACACGAAAAACACTAAAACCGAACAATCAAGAAGCTCAAGCAATTATCGATTTCCGCATCGAAGAACACGATCAAGAAGATTATTATATTAAGTGTTCATCCCATAAGTTCTTAGCATAGAAATCTTTTCATCTAACCGATAGGCTACCTTAAACACTAGAAAAGATTTCATAGTTGGAACCAAAACAATCTTATCCAAACCCAAGTTAGGTTAAGTTGTTTAGCAAGAATTCAGACTAGGGTTTCTAGTTCTGATTTATGGGATCGGTTGAGTGAGAACTCCTTAAATATCTGTCGGTGTACTGTGTTGAACTAACACATAAAACTAAGTTCGGTTGGTTAAGTTGGTGCCCCCTTGTGATAGGGAAGAGTGGACGTGGGGACCTGGTTTGTCCGAACCACTATAAATCTTGTGTGCCTTTACCGCTTTGATTAACTGTCTACACAATTGCACACAACCTTTAAAGCGCATACATATTCTAAGTTGAGATCAGCTAGCACCAAGCTTCTGATCTGATCAAGCTTGTCATTTCAGTCAACTGGTTAAAACACTAACTTTGGAATCTGATTTATAAAAACTAGTTTTTCACGGGTAAAACTTAAGCTTCCGCACACATCAGTTAAACTGATAGTTACCGAACTGATCTGCCTTCAGACGATTAGTAAGTTGGTTATCAGCCCAAACTGATTCACTCGCACTCTGATCAGGCTAACTGCCCTCACACCTGAACTGCACAAAAAGTTTTCAGAAGTCTATTCACCCCTCCCCTCTAGACTTCTGCCCTCAGAAAACCCGTTCGGGACCTACAATGGGTAAAAACCAACCACTAGCTCCCCGGAACCATATTGTTTTCCATTGTCCTCTTGGTCACATCTACTCTCTTTTTTTTTTATCTGTCCAATGCTGAATCAATGGGATTGAACTAGGTTCAGAAAAGCCACACCATTTCAGCCTATGCATATAGACTAGTTGCAACAAGAGTACACAACCACTAATATTCTTCACCCCTTTGTTGTGATAAATAAGAATTGAATCAGACAACTTTTGTAAGATCAATGTGCACCAATCCAATTTAGGAATATCTTCTACAACCTCAAGATTACTAACCTATTGGATGAAGGGTAGAGAAAAGAACACAAGGAGTAGAGTACAAACATCCTTTTAAAGTCTTCCCCCCACCACTCAGATCATTTGCAATGATTTTAGGCAATTTGTGGATTGGGTCCCTATTATAAATTTTAAACTTTTCAGTAAATGTATCTTGAAAATTCTTGACTTCCGAGCGTGAATAACAAGGGACATCATGCCCTAATTTCTTGGGATCATGAAGATGTCATAAACATCGTCAGCCATAACAGAACACTGCCGTAAATTATCCAATGCCAACATGCGACTACTGCCATTGAAATGATCGACAAGCCACTTGATCATCCTTTGGCTGAAACATTTACTGAGCCTCAACTTCAGCAAACCACCAAACCCAATATCCTCAACGTCTTTCCTCTGTTGATCATTCAGTGAAGTAATCAAATCGAGTAGACCATTCGGTCTACATTGAGAAAGGAAGTCACTGCATATACACATAAAGAAAATGAATTAATATTCGAATAGTCAACAATATCACTAACAATATTAAGCAACATCATATGCAATAGTAAGCAATACCAAAATCAATAGTAAGCAATACCACAATCAATACTTAGGAAATATTAAACAATAACAAAAACAGATTATGAAAAATACAAAAGTCAATAATCAACAAATACTACAACTATTAACAAACAATACTATAGGCAATACCTGTTAGGATCAACCTTGATTCTATCAGCTTTTCTGACAGCAATGTCTTTATAGGAAGTAGATTTAGTAGTACAATGAACATTCTTCACTTTTTCCTTCCCACTAGAAGCATGACCACGTTTAACAGCTTCAACAGTTTCCTCATGCAATTTTAACATAGCGCGATATAATGCCTTGGGTCTTCTTGGCCCACTCCATATTGGCACATAAACTTTCTGCCTTACCATTACCTAAAAAAAAATCAAAGAAAAAGATGCATTAACAAATAAAACAAGTAATTATCAAAAATACATCGCTCATTACATAGTATGTCATGCACATATAAACACCTGATACACATATAGCAGGATTTAGTTCAAAACAGTTATCAAGTTGATTCAAAACAGAAAATGTAGGATTCATTATAATAGGCAGCAATGAAATGGACACATGAACAATGCCAATGTATAAACTACACTAATATTGCACGAATCAGTAAAGAAGAAATGTATATACATAAACAAGTATCAAGGAATGGATTCAAATTAATCAAAACACTCACACCCTCAATATTACCCATAATCAAACGTCTTGATATACAAATTAGAAAATATTAATGAAATTCTGTGATTTCTAATCAAAATTCTTCAAACAAATTGGGGGAAAATGTAATATGTACAATTTATATGCATACACTTACTTCTCATTTTCTAAAACCTAGAGACACAGCTAAAGAGATCCACAATAAGGATATGGGGGACACACCTATATACAATAAAAATGTAGAAAGTTATAAACATGTTTTATATAAATATTTAAACTAAAAGATGTTTTCATAATAACATGGTGGGGGTATTCAGTATCCACCCCACAACCCGCCCACCATTTGGTTAAACCAGCTTAAAAATGTAAAAAGCACCATCAAATGACTAATATCCTAAAAATTTCTGCCATTTGATGCAAGGTTTGAATATTGATAAATTTTGGAGTGAGACTGTGTAGTGTTAGACAAATTGTGGTAGGAAGGAGATAATAAGAAACATGTCCCAAGCAAATTCAGGAAAATAAAATAAGAAGATTAGTTGAAAAAGTCTTGGGAAACTTATAACCAATGAACAATATATATCTTTAGCATAATCAGTTAAAAAGTTGGCCCCATATGGTTAAATACCGCCAGAGTGACAATTCGCCGAGACCTTGAGAATTTCCGAAAAAGTAAAAAAAAGACAAGGGCTAGAATATTCTATACAATTGTGGGACCCACCTCCAGGCTTCAGTATCACTCTGATGTGTTCATATTTCTTCTTATTGAGAGTTCTAATTAGTCTGCATCTGATCACGTTAGAGATTGGAGTTGTGCTTGTAGTTTCTTTGTAAGTTTTAACACTGAAGAATTTCTCACCACTTTAAACAACTCTCCAATTATAAATTTAGTTTGTCATCAATAATAAGACAACAAAGACAGGCACCCATCGACTATAATAATTTGATAAGAACCTGTGAGAAATCTCTGGAAAAAATATATCTTGCTAAGTAGCAAAATTATTAGCCAATGGAACAAAATTCATATATCAAAGCATAAACCTGCATCATTCAAAAATATATGAATGGAAAACAGAATTAATTTATCTTTAGCATAATCAGTATCATAAACACACCACAAAAAATACAGAATCATAAAGTATTAGTTACCTCTCAGACGAAGATAACAAAAAACACAGTGCTGCAAGAAGTTATCAGTACGGTAAGTTATCAAAGAATATAGCCATAAAAAATTGTCTGGGAACTTCCATATTTGGCCATGATATACTTCACGCGATAATCATTTAATAACTAGCTGCATATTCAACAACTAAACTAAATCTGTTGACAACTAAAACTCATTCTAGGTGAATCAGAATGAAGAATTCAATATCAAGTGTGGAAAGAATTGGTACATCCCTAATTAATATCGAACCCTTGTTGTCATTAGATATGCCAACTGAATTAGCGATTCAAAATCCTAATGGACTAGTGATAAGCAACATTGAAAACTCAACCATAAGATATTATCCAGAACTACAGCAATTGATTGAAAACACAAACCCATAGATTCACAAACAAAAAACACAAAAAATGCAGAATCATGAAATCGCGACTAAAAAACACAAAAATCGCAAACAAAAGAGTTAAAATTCAGTGTATGTTACCTCTCAGACGAAAATACCAAAATCTACGGTTTGTTGGGATTACAGACGGCAGTTGGGCGAAAGGAACGGCGGCGGTAAGAGAGATGAGCAGAACCTCCACGATAGCGATTTGGGAGAGAGACTTCTGAGCAGATCGGTTCCGGATGAGCAGCGCCGATCGCGATTGGGATTGGGAATTAGGGCTAGAGAGAAATGTGGAAAAATTGAAGGAAAAAAATGAATAGGAGGAAAATTTTGGGTTTAAGTATTAACCCGTTTTTTCGACCCGTTTTTTAATTGGATAGTGGTGCACGGATTGTTTAGTGTGAACCAGTTACATATAATACTTTGTGATATTTTGGAGGACCATTCTTTTGAGATTTGATAGAAATTTTTTTTAAAAAATAATGTAATGTATTTATCTGAACCATATTTATATCACAAATTTTTAGAAGGGTATTAAAAAAATATACAAAATTCAGCAGATAAAAATCAGACCAATTAATACATATATAGTATTACAAATCATTATTATATTTATTATAGTTATTCAACAAATATATACAATAATAAATTGAACGATTCATTGAATTTTATTAGACTTAATATTGAGCTCTAAGTTTTGAGTATTTTAATATTAATATGGTTTTGATTTAAAACTACTTTATTATATGCTTAGTTATTTTTTACAGATAACTGTAAAAAAATAAAAATAATATTATTTTAAAAAATTTGTAATATAAGTTATATATCTTTTAATTATCCTGATTACGGCTACGGTTCCCTTTAAAATAAAACTTGTTCACTATATAATAATATATTTGAAGTACCAATTAAATTATAACAAATATATATTTTTTTTAAAAGGTTACAACAAAATATAGGAAACCAGAATACCCTTTCATGAATGGAGAAGATTCTTTTTAGTTTGGGAATCATAATTCATAATAGGTATTTCTCTACACAAAACAAAGCTGACGGCATAAAAAAATGTTAGAGTTAATCTCCAACAAATATTAAATAATGGTATTTTAAACAAATTGTACCATTCCAAGACGGAAAGTGATTATAATATGAGACAATAAAATGTTCTATGTGTGTGCGTGGTATGGAAGGAGTATCAGTTAAAAGTAAAATTTAAGAAAAAAACTCGTATGAGACAGTCTTATGTATAAAATGCAGTACAATTTAGTATAAATTAATAATCATCTCTCTTAAAGTGGTGAGACGTCAATGCCTAAATTATACTTTGTTTTATTATGAGATATGTTGGTCCCGGTGTAAACGAGTCTTACACGTGTATGGGGGGGGGAATACACGTGTTCAGTGTTTTTAAAACTTTTTCTTACTGAGGTCAGCTTGGGTTAGATAATCCTGAAGATTAAGTTCTGAGAAGCACAGATCGCTCTGAGTCAAAGTCTCATCGAGACAAAGTGATCCTGAAATGCTTTTCAGATACCTCGAGATAATCCCAACCGAGTCCTCGAGTGTCAGAGATCCCGAGTTGCTTGGATCGGATAACTAACTTCATGAATCCTCGTAAGAGAGTTCGGTTTGATAACTATCTGCTCTAGCTACTCAGTCGTGCGGAATGGTTGGCCCTTTAGATTATACTCGTTTTAAGCTTTGCTGAAAACCTTCCCTTTATGGAATAGTGATTAGGTTGTGATTCACTTATGCAACTTCAGTGGATTAATTCCAACTGAATATCAGTGAAAAGTATGCTTTCAAATCAAGTCAATGCAATGATTAAGTCATGATAAGGAAAGCAATAAAGAACACAACAATTATAGTGGTTGAGACTCAAGCTCCTACGTCCACTCTCCCCGACTCTTTGAGAGAAATTCACTATCAACTTCGAGCTTTTCGACTACCTTGTAGTTTACTTACTCAACACTACCGAAGTTTTACGACTACTCCACTAGTTTACTTACTCAACCCGACCTTGAGTTTTCTGACTACCTCCGTAGTTTACTTACTCAATCACACACAAGCTTTCAGACTACCCCTGTAGCTTACTAACTTCTCCTCTAGAGTTTTCTGACTACTCCGCGTAGTTTACTAACTCTTTACAACTCTTTCTCACCAACAAACACACTCCAACTACCTTCTCAAGGGTTTTGGGGGTTTCTCGGTTGGTTTCCAACTAGGATGAGATATCCTTTACAATGAAGCACAATGCAAAGGGTTAGGATATCTCGACTAAGCTTTGGATAAATCTTATCAAGCTAGGCTTAGTATAGTGAGCTCTCTTCAATATAGAAGCACTTGGGAAATTCAAGGTTTTTCGAGTGCTTTCACTTTTACAAGAATAAGTTTGAGCTCTTGAGTTGCGTATAAATTTCCCGTAACCTTACAATGTAGAGGGTCACCAGTATTTATAGGCATACACCAAGGTCACTTTTGAAAACTATCCGTTGGAGAGATAGCTTCGTGAGTTCCCTCTTGTGGTGTGTGAAACGGCTATATTTAGGGTTTGAAACTCCCTAATACGTTTTAGGCAATAGCCTTTCATGTAGCCGGTCTTCACTTTTTGCAGTCTGGAACTTTTGTACATCTGACATCCTTTTCAAACGATCGATCATCCAACGTCGATGTCGAGATGGTACGATGTCGTCTTCCTCTTTTTTACTTTTGTCTCCAGTTAAAGGTAGACACCTTCAACGGCTCTTTTGGTTACAAACTCTGAGTTTGATATAACCCTAACAACACTTCTGACTTGGTTCCTTTTGTCTGCATTTGAATGTCTTGGCAATATCTAACTTCTTAAGGAATCGCGATCTTCTCAATATTGCATCCTTCAGATAGATATTATCAGTGCCTCGGAACACTTTCGAGTTCATATCGAGCATTCAAGTACATCATCGAGTCTTGATGAATCATCTTGCCTTCAATACTCTTGATCTTGATTCTTGATCTTATGTCTTCAGGTGTGTCTTGAGTCTTACGAGTCTTTGGTCTTCGAGTCTTGGCGTCTTCGAGTCTTCACAGGATATCTTGGGCCGATATATCGAGTCTTCATGTCGAAGTCTTGATTTTTCAATTATCATATCGAAGTTCTTGATATCTCAATTTCATCCTGAAACTTCGGATACTTCAGAAACATACTGAGTTCTTCAGAGTCTTCAGAACCTATCCTGAACTATATCTGCTGACTATACATTTTGCAGATAACATCCTGAATACTCTAAAACTGAATCCTGACTCAACTATCAAGATCATTCTGAACATGTCATACTTAGAGGTTTTGGGATCTTAATCAAAATCATATATCTTTATTAAATTCATCTCCCAACAATTTCCCCATTTTTGATGATGCCAAAACCTATCTTGTTACAAACATATAACCTATACTCAGGTTTCAGTTTATCCTATTACAAGATTGGTTGTCTCCCAACAATTTCTTAAATCAGAGAATCTCCCAACAATTTCAGAGTTTCTCAACAGTTTAATCATTCAGCAATTTCTTCAGTAATGAATCTCTTTAAATAGTTCATTACCAAATACTTAAACAATTTCTCCCATATTCAGACAATTTCCTCCTTATATGAACATACAATCAGTTCAGAGACATTCATTCAGGCATATCAAAATAAAGGACATGTAAATAAGATAATGAGATATTATCTTTTGAGCATAATGATAAATCTTCATTGATGATGAGTATACCATTACAGATTACAATGAGTTTATCAACAAAATAAAAAAGACAAAAAAATTTAAAGATTACAGAATCTTCTGAGTCTTCAGTTTTCAGTCTTCTGATTTGGCTCTTCAGTCTTCTGCTCTTCAGTTTGCTTCATTCTCAACTTCATCAGCGGGCACCTCCAGGTCGAACATTCCGAAGAATCTCTTCTTCAGCTCATTTCTTTCCTTGATGATGTCTGGACTATTTCCTGTTAGACCCAACTGACCAGCATACTGAGCAATCTCTTGAGTAATGGCCTTCTCATTCACCAAGTCATTATCAAGTCTTGGAGGAGAATAGGAATATGGACCAGGGGCTACTATCTGTACCTCTCCTTCATCCGCAAGGTTAATCCAGCCCTGTAGATACTTTGGATAGAAGGTAAGGAGATACTCAATGAATGCTTCATTCTGATCTGAGCCTTCCCCTCTCCATTCTCTCAGAACATCATAATTGAACTAGAAGGTTCTCTTGACTTCTTCCCACATATCGTTGATTTTAATGGGCATCCATTTATCAACGTGGGGCCACTTTAGCGCTTTTGATGTTCCTTTCCTATTGCTCGCAAACTTCCTGAATTCACTCCTTCGCTTCTGCTCTTCGTCTATCTTCTTTCTGATCACAGATGCTCCTGAGACCGAAGCAGCAACTTTCTTAGCTTGTTCCATTTGGAGTGTCTTCAGAGCATTTCTAGTATTGAAGACTTTCATCTGAGGTTGAGACTCAGATTCTTCTTTCTCTTCATCATCCAGAATCAGCTTTCTCTGGATTGGCTTAGGAGCCTTCGCACGCTTGCTTTCAGGTTGAACAACACCCGAGGCTTTCCTCTTCATAGGCATTTCAGCAGCAGCCTGGCTTGTTCCAACCTTTGCTCTAGCACTCAGTTTTTCTTTTGACACATCAAGCATGGTTTGCTTAGAAACTCGAGTGTAGACAGGCTTCTCCACCTGAGCAAACTTTAACTTCTCAGAAGCTTCGACTTCTTTTAAGGCTTTGGCTAAATTATACATTTCAGCATCTTTTTGAGCCTTCTTCTCCAAAGTACGTGCCATGAACTTTCTGAGGTCTTCACCTTCCTTTTCCCCCTTCTTGGCACCGTAATTTGGAAGAAGTCTGGAGAGTGCTGTGTCCATGTGATATTGCTCTTTGCTCACACAGCGAATCTCTCCTGCTATCTGATCTTGTTCGTCTTCCATCCTCCTTAGATGGTTCTTGGCCACAGACAATTCTTCAGATAAGTGGGCAAACTGGCCAGAGAGTGCTTCTTTGAACATCTCTGTCATCTTGGTCATGAGTAATGAGCTCATTTCCTCAACAGCAGACTTGATTAGCACCTCATTCTTTTCTGCCAGTTTCACCTCTAGGAAATCAGAACTCTCCTGGTGTTTACGCTTGGGTTCATCATCTTAACTTCGGCCTTGACTCCCTCCAAACTTCTCATTGACTTTTTCTTCCATGGAGGTCATCTGGGTGGTCAGAGTGTTTTGAATTTGCACCAGCTCTGAAGAGTGACTAAGACTTTCCATCTTTTGAGCTTGATTGGCCAACGTCTCTTCCATCTGAGCAATTTTGATCATCATTGGCTCAATCTTCTCAAGTTTCTCCATCAAGGGAGTGAGATCAATCTCGGGAATCTTGACCGCACCTCTGTCTTTGTCGATCATCTTGTGCCTCGGCCGTCACGAGCTCCGGTCTCCAATCGAGCCTCGATCTGCATTTATCGAACAATTTAATTAAAGATAGGACTTTCAGTAACTTTGGCATAATTGTTAATAGTGTCAAAAGGTACGAAGAGTTCTAACCGATCTGAGGTTGACCAATTTCAAAGTTGATCGAAGAATGAAGTCTCATTTTCCATCCGAGACCGCTTCTCAACATCTCCTGTTGTTCCCCATCTCCATCTTTAGATTTGTCTCCATTTGCTCGGGGCACCAACTTGATTGATCTCCTTTCACCAACTTCTTTTGAACCGGCTCATCAAAATCGGAGTTTTTCATCTTGAGCTTTGTCCTCCCGAACCACGAGAAGTCGGTCGGGGAAGGTTGTCTCCTCATTCCACGGTCTTCCCCTGCGAATGCGACAATATCAAGCATCTCGGGAAGAGTCGATTGAGGATGAATCTGATCGTCCTTAATCTAAAAAGACATCTTGCGGATCGAGGGGTATGAAATTTGAGCTCGGGGTAGCGGTCAAGAATGAATCGTTCCCCCTTGCTCCTCCACTCGCCTTAACCCGCCCTTCTTCCATCTTGGGCTCTCTGGTTCGATTGAAGCATCATTTTGAGGATCAGCGATGAGATCTTTCAGAGCTCATCAAGAATATTACGCTTCCCCGAGCCTCAAAGAAAGATCTGAAGTTTGTCTTGGTCGGTCCTCGGTTGCATCTCGAGTGGGTTCGAGGCTGGTGGCATATCCTCGGTTTAGTCTGAGTTGGCTCGTCGGTCGAGCACGCACATCTTGATTGACTCACGGTGGCTCTCTGTCAATGCGAGCTGCAACTCCCCGAAGGTAGGCATCTCACGAGGTGCGAGCTCCTTTAAAAATTTCCGAGAAATTTTATCCGAATCGGCGATGTCTCGAGCACCTCGAGAAGACTGCTCTCCCGATCGATCTGTGTCCTAGAGATAAACTGAGCCAACACTTGCAATGGTGAACTCTGAGCAGTTTGGCGCTCCGGTTGAATCTCGTCAGAATCACTTTCATCTTCATCGGTGAGAACCACCAATCTTCTGCGTTTTGGAGCAAGATCCTTCAGTTTCAACATCTTTGCTCCCTGCTCCATCTTTGCCTCCAACAAAACCTTCCCCCTGGTTTGTTGGGTCTCTTTTTCAGCAGCCGCAGAAGGTGATTCTACCTTTTTTTCTCTCTTACCCCTGATGACCTGCTTCTTTGCAGCAATGGGTTTAAGGAGAATTTTGGACTTAGGGAATGGGGTAGAATTGGCGAAGATATCCTCCTCCTCTCTGCACATCTCCAAAATATAAGCAATTTTGGTGGCATGGTGGATCTTGCCTTTTATTGAGATCGCCCCGTCAACCTTCTTCAAAACTTTGGTCTGCTCACTCACCGTCTGAATCAGAAATTTCAGCCAGTTGAAGTCGGTGGTGGGTGAGGCCTCTATCGCCGCCATCAGTCTGAGCTTCGGTCTTGACCGCTCAAAACTCTCCTCCATAAGACTCATGATGCATTTACTCACAATATCCATCAATACACGATATTGTGGCTTTAAGTGCCTCTTATGCAATGTCGCCTCAAACTTAACAGGATTCTCAACAATCCTATCTAAGTATTCCTGCTCTCTACCCGACATATACATCGTAGGATCTTCTCCTCTATCACAGAGCTCAAAAACATCATTCAGATTTTTCGGGGTTATGTACAAATCCCTTTCAAAATCAACGTATTTGGACGAATGCTCTAAATGTGATACGATAATTGAAGAATGCATACAGTCCTCTTCATCTAACTTCAAGTTATAGATGAATTCGATTACCTCTTTCGCAAACTCCTGGTCTGGTCGGTTTGCTATTAGTTGGGTGAGTTTAGCCAGTCGAATCATATGCAGAGCCTCCTCTTATGGCTTTGAGTTGGTTGTGCTTTCGAGTGAAACAACGAACTCGTACCACGGCTTGTTGGTTTCAGCTAATCTCTTGAACAAGGTTGGGGCCATTTTAGAGATTGATTTGAGAAGTGAAGCTTTAGGGTTTAGGAATTTCTGAGCAAGGGGATTTTTATTTGCAGAGGATTTGGAACAAAGGGTTTAATAAAATTTTGGCTTGAAAGGCTTCTTAGGGTATATATAGCTTTGAGATTGTGGGGAATCGTGCTGGTTAGGTGAAAAACAACGGTTGAGATTAATCTCCGATTAATCGGGTATATCGAACAAACGATCTCGAAAAGTAAGCCGCCAAAAACATCCTCATTGGTCATTAATGTAGCAGAGCATTAAATGATTATTGACCTTCTTCGAATTTAAAACGATCCCGCCAAAAAAACATTCCTCGGTGTTTTGTATTTATTGTGAATGATTTATGAGCTTCACTTAAGCAATAAATGAGTTGCATGAGTCATTACTTCTTAGGACTAATTTTCCTCTATCGGTCTTCTTTAATCGACCTTGATAAAATGTCAAGATAATATCGAAAATCTTGAAATGGTTCGGTTTACTCTTGAATCTTGACCTTTAGTAAATCGAGTTTCTGAGACTCGATTCAATATTTCCATTTTATCCTAAGCTTCTCAAGAGAATCGAGAAAACTTCATGCTTACGAAATCCTTCAATTTTTAGATTTTACTCTATACACTGGTTCTAACATCCCTAATTCAATCGAAAGTTCACGAAATCTTGATTCAAACCAAAGGTTTAGTCAAGATATCGACTCTCTCGCTTATCATATGAATTTTCTCCATCCTTATGTCCTTCTTCTCGACATGATCTCTCGATGAAGTGATGTCCGATATCCACATGCTTGCATCGATTGTGCAATCCGGATTTTGTGAAATAACAATGGCACTATTATTGTCACAAAATATTGGTACTTTATTGGCTACAACTTTATAATCCCTTAATTGTTGTGCGAGCGAAAAGAATCGAAAAACACGGCGACTTCTGCGATATATATTAAACCGATGAGTACTTGTTGCTCTTCGAGGTCATTTCTTCGAAAACCAAGATATCAGCTTACTTCCTAGAAATTGACAAGTTCCTGAGGTGGACTTCCTGTCAATTCTGCAACCTCCATAATCAGCATCTGAGTAACCACTTAACTCAAGGTTATCATCATCTGGATACCATAATCCTCTATTCACTGTGCCTTCCATGTGACTAGTCTTAGGATTAGCTTGGTATCTTGCACATATCCCAACAAAGAAATGTTATATCCGCCTACTTTAACGTGAGATAGAGCAATGATCCAATGATTTCTCTATAATCGGTGATGGCTTCTTCGATTTGTCTTGTAATCGGGATCCATCTTGTAGTTAGTATTCATGGGAATCTAAGCGAAGTTGCAGTCATACACCATATTTGGCAATCGGATCTCGGTGTACTTTGCTCGGTTGATGAATATTCCTTCCTTTGATTGTTTCACTTGAAGACCTAGAAAGAAATTCATCTCTCCCATCATTGACATCTCAAATTTGCCTTTCATCAGTGTTGAAAACTTTTCACACAGTTGATGGTTTGGAGATCCAAAAATGATGTCATCAACATATATCTGAACTAGTAAGATACCTCCCCCATCCTCTATCCTGAACAGAGTTCTATCAACAACCCCTTTGACAAAACCATGGTCAGTAAGAAACTGAGAAAGAGTATCATACCATGCTCTGGGTGCTTGTTTGAGACCATACAAAGCTTTTCCGAGCACTCAGAACTTGGACATTCTGCTTTTGAAACCAGGAGGTTGTTCCACATAAACCTCTTCTTTAAGCACACCGCTCAGAAATGCACTTTTCACATCCATTTGATAGATCGTGAACTTCATGTAATAAAGATATGCAAGAAACAATCGATGGCTTCTAGTCTTGCAACATGTGCAAAGGTTCATCATAATCCAAGCCTTCTTCTTGGGAATAACCTTGTGCAACTAGCCTTGCCTTGTTTCTTACAATGTTGTTGTTTTCATCTCTTTTATTCTTGAAAACCCACTTGGTTCCAATGACATTGTGCCTTTTCGGTCTATCTACCGGCTCCCATACTTCATTTCTTGAGAATTGATTCAAATTTCATCTTGCATAGCGGTTATCCAATGAGAATCTTGTAGAGCTTCACCAATCTCAAGAGGCTCTTTCTCCGATAGGAAGCTGAGCAGAATAGTGCACTCTCACCATGGAACCTTCTTGTTTTAACACCTTGGTTAGATCACCCACAATCGACTTGTAGGATGACTATCTAACCATTTCCTTCTTGATGTTCTGTTTCAATAGTGTCCTCAACATTTGAAATGTTAGGTTCGATTAAATCAAGAAACTTCGGGGAACAACAAAAAAGAGAAAGGGAATCATCTTCCTCGGGGAAATTCTATTCGTAACATTGTCGAGACATTTGTTCCCCTTTGGTTGATAGATTCAGAATTTGCCTCGGTGTGACCACATCTTCATTGGCATTACATACCGAGTCCGAGGCGGTGTCTGCTCGGATTGGTCACCTTTGGAGTGTTGGTTTTCTGAGTCTCACCATCCCGAGTTCCATCTGAACTTCTTTATTCGAGTCCGAGTCACTCCAATCATAGATAGTGGTGACTTCTTCTTTTTCGTGTTCATTGGATGATTTATCTTTCATTTTTGGGCTTAATCTGGTGATCCTCTTGGTCGAGTTCATCTCAAGATCATGTTCTGTTTCTTGAACACAAGTAGATTCATCAAAAACAACATGAGGTGTTTCCTCCACAATAAGAGTCCCTGGGTTGTAAACTCGAAAGCTTTTATCGACTTGAGAATATCCTAAGAATATTCCTTCATCGACTTTTACTATCAAATTTTTTTCAATCGATCTTTACCATTATTGTGTATGAAACACTTGCAACAAAAACACACGAAAAGAAAAAGAAACAAGAGGCTTCCTTTCATTCCAAAGCTCATAGGGTGTTTTGCCTTGACTCTTGGTCAGCATGGATCTATTCTGAGAGTAGCATGCAATGTTGGTAAATTTAAAATCTTTTAGGAATATTTTAGAATATCACCTTTATCATTGTTTGTTTTCAACTTCTTTTCGAGTCCTGTTCCTTCTTTCAGCAACACCATTTTGTTGAGGGGTCCTTGCAGCTGATGTTTCATGCGAAATTCCATTCTCTGCACAATAATTAGATATGATATGATTTATAAACTCAGTTCCTTTGTCAGATCTGATTTTGACCACACTCAGATTTTTCTCATTACTGAGCCTTTTCAGTAATTCTGGCAGCTTTATCTGAGTCTCTTTCTTACTGAGTAAGAATATGACCCAAGTATATCTTGAGTAGTCATCAACTACTACCAATGTGTATTTCCTGCCATTAGTGCTCACAGGTGTTATAGGACCAAAGAGATCCATATGCAATAACTGAAGTATTCTTTCAGTAGAAACTTCAACTTTGCTTTTAAATGATGCTTTAACTTGTTTTCCTTTCTGGCACGCATCACAAATGTGTTCCTTACTGAACACTTCATTAGGCAACCCTCTCACAAGAGCTAATCTTGCAAGCTTGTTCAGGGTTTTGAAGTTTAGGTGGTTCATTCTTTTATGCCATAACCAACTGGTATCTGTGGAACTTTTAGCAACTAAACATGTATCTTTAGGAGTTGAACTCCAATCAGCAAGATACACATTCCCTTTTCTTGTACCAGTCAGTAATACTTTCTGTGATGTATCATCTTTCACAAAACATAAGTTCTTGGAGAACTCAACATTGAAACCCTTATCACAGAATTGGCTAATTGACAGCAAGTTATGCTTCAATCCAGATACATATGAAACACCATGGATATGAACTGAGTATATTTCCAAAGTTCCATATCCTTGACCATCCTTGGAGTTATCTCCAAAAGTGATTCAAGGGCCTCTTTGTTCAACATAGTCATTGAGCATCTTCTTGAATCGACATATGTCTTGAGCATCCTTTGTCAAGATACCATATATCGAGCTTTTTTTCATCTCTGCTCATCGATGCCATGTGATCTTTCATCGACTTAGTGCACTTGTTTTCCTCTGAAAAAGCAGATCAATTCTTAGGTACCCAATTTGTGTAGGGTCCTACGAGGTTAGTTTGTACCTTTCGGAATCCAAATCACCGACAACTCTAATCACTTTAGAGTGGCTAATTTGTCTTCCATAGACATCAACATATACATCCACTACTCTAGGTGCCTTAGCGGTTTTACGTATATGTGTGCTTGCTTTAGCATGAACATGGGCTTTTGAATTCTTCTTTGGTTCAGCCTTCGTTGGATGCTTAGGCTTTTGTCTGGTGGTCTAAATCTTTGTTGACTTGGGTTCAGATAACCTTTACCCTCAGGCAAGTGAGGTTTAGGTTGTCATCTTGACCGAAACTGGGTCTTTCAAAGGTAATCGAGGACTTGGTCTCTTGATTTGAGAATGTCTCTGGTGAGTGTTTCTCATCCGAGGATTCCTCCGATGGTTGATGTGGAGCCTTTCGGGTTTGCATTCTTAGCCCGAGGCTTTGAAGTACTTGCTCGAAACTTTCAATCGACCGCTTTCGGGTTTTCTAGCCTTCACCGAGGTTTGGGCTTTCTAACCCGATCATTGGGTTTTATCGAGACCATAGGTCCTTTTTCCCTTGTCTACAACCTTGGGCATTACTCAAATTTTGAAGTGTAGGTGCCTTTGGTTTTACAAAGATAGTCTTCTTTGCTACTTGATGCAAAGATTCGAGATGACCTTGTGAGGTTCCCCGAATGTATCTCAATCCAGTATTTTATAGTGGCGGAGATCTCGATAACTCTCAATTTCATCTATTACATTAGATGCTTTATTCAATAGAGTTAATTTCTTCGTGCACTATCCTCACAGATTCTCAGAGTTTCATGCTTCTCGGAGAGGTCATTGAACTTAGTCCCGATTAATTGAATCTCTTCAATGGATTTCTCTAGCTTTTTCGGTTAGGGATATTATCGAACTTCTCTTTCTCGAGAGTTGTACTTTTCGTAACATTGGTTCATCAAGAGCTCCCATTAATTGAGAAGTGATTTCAAGATTGCTAGAGTCTTTCAATTTTAGATTTTGACTTTCGGTTCCTTATTACCGCTCTTGAGTTCTATTTAGCGATCCTTGAAAAAACAAAGATAGTCCTTCATCGATTCTCAAAAGAATCCATCAGGTCAAAATGATTGTTTTTCGGTGGAACTTGAAAACTCTTGTGCTAGTGTAGGAGCAACAACAGAGAAAGAAGAGTTTACCTCCTCAATGGCCATCGACAGATGTCATCACTTTGTCGTTCGAGAATATCTCATCTGAAGAGCTAGATCCCTCCTCGAGTTTTCTTCTTCGCTACCATGACCTTTTTTGCTTGAGAACTTCGGTCTCTTTTTAGCTTGCCTTTCTCTTCTCTCCTAAGCACTCAAAACCGGACAATCATCTTTGGAAGTGACCTTTCTTCCGCAATTATAGCAGATGTTGGTATCATCATCCCGATCATTTTCTTCTTTGGACTTGGAGTCCTTTCTCTTGGATGAAGATCCTTGAATTTTCGTGTCTTTTTCTTCTTCTCGGTTGATCCGTCCTCGGGTTTCCTCCGGTACTGTGGTTCTGTAATAGCTTTTGTATTTTCCAAATCTACTATTAAATCATTAAACCTCCTTGCCATCGGTGCTAGCTTTTCCTCAAGCTCATCCCGATTTTTGGCATGGGGTTCTCGGACTCTCTCTAGTTTTTCTGTGTTTTATCTTTGGCTTTTTAAAGCCACATTCTTACTCGATGAAGAATCATCTTTCTTTGTCGGCCTTTTTGGATTTCTTATCAATTACAAATTCATAGGCCTTCATTTCGAGAGAAGACTTGTTGGTAAGGCATTGAACTAATGTTCTTGGTGTTTTCAATCACCCTTTGCATGAATATCAATTTCTTAGAAAGACCTCTAAGAATTTTCAATGCAACTTCTCTCTGTGGATATTTCTTTCCAAGTGCATTTAGATCATTCATGATGCTAGTGAATCTGACTTCCAGTTTGTCTATTGATACACCATCATCCATTTCAAAACTATCAAACTTTCCAATTGCCACTGAAAGTTTGTTTTCTTTTATATGATCTGTGCCTTGGCACATAACAGCTAGTGTATCCCAAATCTCTTTAGCAGTATTACAGTGAGAGATCATTCTCATCACACCATCATCAATTTTACTGTATAGTGTGTCTTTAGCAATGTAGTCTAGATTGACTAACTTTCTCTCCTCAGGAGTCAGTTGGTCATCAGACTTAGGAAATTCTGTTATAGGATCAATTCTCTCATCTTCTGTTTCTCTGGGATTCACCACAGTAAATTGGAATGGTCCTTGGGAGACCACTCTCCACATACGCTCATGTTTGGAATACAGATGAGCATGCATTCTCAGTCTCCATAGATCATAGTTCTCCACTGAGAACATGGGAAGTTTTTTAGAAGACATTTTTCTGATCTTTTGAAAAGTAAAAAAAAAATTCAGCAAATAAGATCAGTTCAGATAGACCACAAGTATTTTTGAAAATGAAACTTTGATCAACAAAGCGGGTGGTCAAATTGAACCACTGCTCTGATACCACTTGTTGGTCCCGGTGTAAACGAGTCTTACACGTGTATGGGGGGGGAATACATGTGTTCAGTGTTTTTAAAACTTTTTTTTTTCATCGAGGTCACTTGGGTCGAGATAGTTTCAAGATTAGGTTCGAGAAGCACAGATCGCTCTCGAGTCAAAATTCATCGAGATGTTGATCCCGAAAGTTGTTTTCAGATACCTTAGATAATCCCAACTGAGTCCTGAGTGTCAGAGATCCTGAGTTGCTTGGATCAGATAACTAACTTACTGAATCCTCATAAGAGAGTTCAGTTTGATAACTATCTGCTCTAGCTACTCAGTCGTGCGGAATGGTTGGCCCTTTAGATTATACTCGTTTTAAGCTTTGCTGAAAACCTTCCCTTTATGGAATAGTGATTAGGCTGTGATTCACTTATGCAACTTCAGTGGATTGATTCCAACTGAATATCAGTGAAAAGTATGCTTTCAAATCAAGTCAATGCAACAGTTAAGTATAGATAAGGAAAGCAATAAAGAACACAACAATTATAGTGGTTCAGAGACTCAAGCTCCTATGTCCACTCTCCCTGACTCTTCAGAGAAATTCACTATCAACTTCTGAGCTTTCTGACTACCTCGTAGTTTACTTACTCAACACGGCCCTGAGTTTTCTGACTACTCCACGTAGTTTACTTACTCAACCCGACCTTGAGTTTTCTGACTACCTCCGTAGTTTACTTACTCAATCACACACAAGCTTTCAGACTACCCCTGTAGCTTACTAACTTCTCCTCTAGAGTTTTCTGACTACTCCGCGTAGTTTACTAACTCTTTACAACTCTTTCTCACCAACAAACACACTCCAACTACCTTCTCAAGGGTTTTGGGGGTTTCTCGGTTGGTTTCCAACTAGGATGAGATATCCTTTACAATGAAGCACAATGCAAAGGGTTAGGATATCTCGACTAAGCTTTGGATAAATCTTATCAAGCTAGGCTTAGTATAGTGAGCTCTCTTCAATATAGAAGCACTTGGGAAATTCAAGGTTTTTCGAGTGCTTTCACTTTTTACAAGAATAAGTTTGAGCTCTTGAGTTATGTATAAATTTCCGTAACCTTACAATGTAGAGGGTCACCAAGATTTATAGGCATACACCAAGGTCACTTTTGAAAACTATCCGTTGGAGAGATAGCCCGTGAGTTCCTCTTGTGGTGTGTGAAAACGACTATATTTAGGGTTTGAAACTCCCTAATACGTTTTAGGCAATAGCCTTTCATGTAGCCGGTCTTCACTTTTTGCAGTCTGGAACTTTTGTACATCTGACATCCTTTTTCAGCCCGATCCATCCACCGTCGATTGTCAAGATGGCACAAATGTCGTCTTCCTCTTTTTTACTTTTGTCTCCGGTTAAAGGTAGACACCTTCAAGCGGCTCTTTTTGGTTACAAACTCGAGTTTGATATAACCTTAACAACACTTCGACTTGGTTCCTTTTATGCGCATTTGAATGTCTTGGCAATATCTAACTTCTTAAGGAATCGCGATCTTCTCGATGTGCATCCTTCGGATAGATATTATTAGTGCCTCGGAACACTTTCCGGGTTCATATCGAGCATTGAAGACATTCATCGAAGTCTTCATAATTTACCGTGCCTTGATACTTTTGATCTTACATTCTTCGGTCTTGATCTTACGTGTCTTGTGAGTCTTCGAGTCTTGTGGTCTTTCGAGTCTTCGTCTTCTCGAGTCTTCACATATATCTTTGGGCCGATATCTCGAAGTCTTCATCTCGAAGTCTTGATTTATTTTCAATATCATCTCGAAGTCTTGAGTATCTCGGTTTCATCCTCGAAACCGGATACTTGAAACATCTTGAGTTCTTGAGTCTTTTAACCTATCTAAAACTATATCTCACGACTATAAATTTTGCAGATAACATCCTGAATACTCTAAAACTGAATCCTGACTCAACTATCAAGATCATTCTAAACATGTCATACTTAGGGGTTTTGGGATCTTAATCAAAATCATATATCTTTATTAAATTCATCTCCCAACAAGATCATCTCACACAAATATACCTCATATGCTAATTTTATAGTATATAACAGGGGTAAAATAATGCTACATATAATTGTATTAAAGAGTTCATTTGGCTAAATTTATTTTGAACATTTTATAAGTTATAATATTTTATAGGTTGTTTTAAGAGTTTATGAGATGTAATTTTTAAGTAGTTTATAAGTTATTAGAGTGTGTGGCTAATAAAGTTTATTAATTCTTTGATAATTAAAAAAAATTAATTATAATTTAATATAAAATAATTTTTTTTTTTAATTTTTGTATATGAAGATAATCGGGTTGGGACTGGGTCGGGTTCGAATCAGAATGGGTTCTGATACAGGTTGGGTTGGGATGACGGGATGGTGCATAGCTTATATAATTTAAGTAAAATAAGAGTCTATTTGGTTCAACTTATAAGCTCTTTAAAGCTTTCTAAAAACTTATAAGCTTTCTAAATGTGTTTGATAAAATAAGATATTTAACATTTTATAAGATCTTAAAATAAGTTTTTTACAGCTTTTAAGCTCTACAAAAATAAATTGGGATATTCCAACTTATTTTATTAAAATTGTACTATACTCCCAAACTCAACCCGACTCTGTTCGGTGCGGCCCAATCATTTCAATGTACAAAAATTTAAAATAATTATTTTATATTAATTTAGAATTAAAAGAGATTTATCTTAAATTATTAAAGAACTTATAAGCTTTATTAGCCAAACATTTTAACAACTCATAACCTACTTAAAAATTATTATGAGTTCTTAAAACAATTTATAAAATGTTAGAATTATAAAGTGTTTAAAATATGTTTAGTTAAATAGATTGAAATATTTCAATTTATTTTTTTGGAGATTATAAATTTTAACAATTTATTTTAAAATCTTATAAAATGATAAATATTTTATTTTACCAAACAAACTAGAAAGCTTACAGACTTAATAATAGCCACAGTGATGAATATTTTTGTCATGAACTAAATAAAGAAAAAAGTGGAAGGGGTAATGAATTTGCAACACCACATTTCTTAGTCCAATCGCAAAACCATGAACAAGTGTTATTTGAAAAGTTTTGTTCGAGGTAAAACGTCTTATAGGTTTATTAACATGTAAAAATAACTTTTTATTTTTCCTTTTAAAAAAGGAAACATTTAGTAACATTTTTTTAGTACTAATAAATAATAACTGGATCAATAATAAGAGAAACCCTAAAGATTAAGGTCAAATGCAAAATATAATATAAATATAAATATATAAATCCACAAAAAGAATATAAACTAAATTAAAATTTGAAATCTAGAATGTCCCAAACAGTTGTATGAGAGTTGGGCCGCAGTGTCGGCTGATTTAAAACCATTTTCTTTGCCTTTAGTTTTACTTGTGAATCCAAGCAGGGGTCTGTGTTGACTTCAAACTAACTAAAACTATTTAATAGTCGAGATACACTTATATGAGACGGTCTCACAATGAGATTGAACATAATTTGGATATTGACGCTTTAATATTTTAGAAGGGTGTGTATTGATTTGTGCTAAATTGTACCCCGTCTCATATATGAAACCGTCTCATATGAATTTTTATCTTAATTAGCCATGATAATTAGTAAATTATTTTACGTTTATTTTAGTTTTAAACATTGTTTACTTATGGAGCGACTTGTACTAGTATTCAGAACTCTATTCAGAAAATGTACTTTAATTTTAGGTATGAACTATGAATTTTTATGTTTGTGTTACCGTTTTCTGATATGTATATTTCATTTTATTCAACTGCTTAAACATTTAAATTTTATTTAACTTAAAATAGTAATTGAAAGCAAGGGTGTAGCCGTGCAGGAGTTGAAAAACACTATGCGGGCCAATTCTAATCGTCTAGGCGATTCAAATTTTTTTTAAAAGAAAAATACACACTAAGTTAACATTATTCTAGCTTCTAAATGCAAATAGTCCAACTAGATTATTACCAGCATCCAAAATGAAAAGTCATTCACATAATCAATTAACAGTTTAAAATAGATTACAAAAGAAAACAAATCACATGTTTCATATCAAATTAAGTGTCTCAAATCTCTAGATTGTTTTAGTCTTGAGAACTTGAGAAAATAAAGGTTGTTCATCTTCATATGCACGATCGTCATCATCGGACTCAAAATCTACGTCAGCCACTATTTCCTCATCATCGGATGAGAAATCATCCTCATAAAGTTCTCTAAATCGAACCCTTTTTCGATAAACATCTTCCATATCATCATGAGGACTCGAGGCGCCAAAGTCTCCCTTCACAACACCATCATCAACCGATTCAGCCCCATCAACAATCCAATCTTGAGCACAACTTGCATCCTTTTTTGCTAATAAAACTTCCACATCTTTCTCTTTTTTGCTAATAAAACTTCCACATCTTTCTCTTTTAGCTTCTTTTGTTTGTTCATCAATTTTGCATTGAAATGGACATACACAAGATCGTTTAATCGTTCGGCTAGAAGCTTATTTCTTTTCTTTGTGTGTATCTAAAAAAATTATAAACAAAATGATTTATAACAAATTAGTAATTTATAATATTTTATCTAAAGAAGCACATAGTAGTTTAAATATTTAACACAAAGAAGACTTAGTAGTACTAACCTCTTCAAATGAACTCCAATTCATTTCACAGGCGGATGATCTAGTAGTCAAAGAAGGTATCCTCATGGCAAACCTTTGCAAATTAGGAGTAATTGCACCATAATTTGACCACCAATTTACTACACAAAGAAAATAATATAAGATATGTTAATTACCAAAATTAACCAAAATTATAAAATTATAAAATTTTATACTTAAAAGAATTAGTTACCTAGATCAAACTTTTCAATATTTACTTCCGTACATGCAGTAACTGTCATACCTCTCCCAAAAAAAGACTCCTTATTTATGTACTTTGATAGCTCCTCATTCATAATCTTACATTGCATTTCAATATTGCCCCAAAAAAGAACACCCAAACAATCAATTATGCCATCTATAACATCATGATCCAAATGAAAAAGATGATCTCGATAATGGTAGAATGGATTCAAGAGGTAGGCCGTCAAATGAAGTGGACTATTGAACCTATCTTTCATCTTTGCATCAATAATATCAATGATAGGCTGGTACTCCTTAGCAATGTTCAAGGATTCTTTAATTTCCTCCTTCGCCTTTTTAAGCTCGTCATATACAAAGCCCATAGATGGTTTTTTATCCTCATAAACAAGCCGAAGCACCTTAACCAACGGACTAAAAACTTGCAAGCACGAGAAAATACTATTCCAGAATCTCGTATCCAACACTGTAGAGTAAGCTGCTTTTCCTTTACCCGTCTTTACAAATTTGCATTGTTTCCATTCATTGCTCGTAAACATTTCCCTTAATTGTGCCCGTTTTTCGAATATGCTCAGCAAAGATAGAAATGATGATGCAAATCTAGTCACTCCCGGTCTGACTATGTTCCTCTTTTTTGTGTGCGCCCTCATCATAGCTAATGTTTTGTGATGAGCATAGATGAAGATGGTTAATCTCTTTGCTTGATCAATTGATTTCTTGAATTTTGATAGATTTCCAATGTTTTCAAGCATAAGATTCATCGAGTGGGCAGCACACGAGGTCCAAACGATTTGAGGCATGTTCAACTTCAACAACTTTGCAGTTGTTATATTGTTCGAGGCATTGTCAGTTACTACTTGAACAACATTTTCTGGACCGACCTGTTTTCCATCACGAGGAAATTAAAAGGATTTTAGTATATTAAATAATAAATGAACATATTCAATTATAAAATACAAGGATGCACTTTAAACAATAATTGAACATTGAACATCAACCTCTTGAATGCACTTATCGATGTAGTTGTAGATTACTTGGCTTGTAAGCGGAGTGTCCGAGAAATCTTTGAAGGAAATAAAAGTAGTGTCAAGTCTAGAATTTACACACAAACTCATGATGCTCCTCCTCTTTCCATCACTCCAAGCACCAGGCATAATCGAGCACCCATTAAATTTCCATTCTTCTTCTTGTGATTTTAGTGTTGATTTTGTCCTTGCAACCTCTTTTTTTAAGAACGACTCACTCATCTCATATCTTGAAGGAGGTTTACACCCTACTCCATATTGACCAATAGCCTTGAACATCTCCTTGCAACTATCTAATTCGAATACATCAAAAGGAATGTCTGCTTCATATGCAAATCTATATACATACTCTTTCACTTTGTCAAGCCTTTCTTTGCAAATTATCTCTTTGATATTTTGGTCATGCAAGTTCTTTCTACGGATCAAGGTTTCCTCAGGGTTGATTTGATTTGCAGATCTATCCATAGGTCCAATGGGATCGTGAGACTTAGACCCCGTGGACTCTCTCAATGTCATTTCCTCATCAACATCCACATCATCGATGTCAATCACATGTGATCTTATATCTTCACTATTTTGTTTTTTTCCAGCCTTCTTCCTCTTTGCCTCGTTAATTGCATCTCTACACTTGATATTCCTTTTTAGATTTTTCACATGCAGCAACATTTCCCCTTATGCCCACAATATGTTGCTTCATTCTGTAAATTCCTCCACACATCGTTTTGTCACACAAGATGTATTTCACTCTATCCAAATTATTTGAATCTACCAACACAGCATACTCCCATCCAACATCATCTGATTTTCTTTTGAGTGACTTACTACTCAAAGAAGTTGAAGGAGTCACCATCTTACTATTACTGCCAGGAAAATATCAAGAGTCAACACTAATCAACATTTAAACAAGCAACCACAATCACTGAACCAACTATAAGATCATAGCAAATTGCCAAATAGGAGTATTAAGTTTATTTGTTGCGCATGGGTGTAAGGATTTTCGAAGGAAATTGCATTATTTACGAATTGGGTATCTCAAATTTGTTTACTAAGTCCAACAATTCTCCAACTTATATCACCATCCAAATTATTCTATAAAACCTATCCAAGAAAAAAATATGTTATGGAAGAAGCCAAGAATATTATAATTTATTTTGAATTAAATTACAAGGAGGAGTATTTTGCAACTATATTTTATTTTATAGGTAGATGTACAAAATCAGGGATGCAGGATTCACAACTTCAATAAATTACAAAAACGACACAGTGAATTCACAATTTCAAACTCCACAAATAAATTCATCAAGTAAGTTACCCATCATAAAAATAAATAAATAAATAAACTTTTTAGTTTTTTTAACTTTTTATACGTCAATTCGAAAAATGATATTCGTCCTAATTCTCTTTTAGCAATGACTTACAAACTTAACACTCGTAAACTCGAGAACTTTTAACTCATAAACTGAAAGTAAGATTTTTTTTGAAAATCTGAAAGAAAAACATAAAAACAATACCTTAGCGAACGAGCGACGGCGGGAGAGAGCGGCGGGCGCGGGCTGGGCGACGCGGCGCAGATCGGGAACATCTTCTCTGTTTTCTCTCAATTGAGTTTGGGCGTGGATTTGGTTTAGGGTTAAAGTCCCGACTTATATTTTGTTTTCAATTTTGAATTTTTTTAATTAACTGAAATCTGAATGCAGTACAAAAAATATCCGCCTAATTACTCGAAATCCGCCTAGCCGACGTGGCCGCCGATCAATAGGCGGCGCCGCCTAGGCGGCCGCCGATTTCTGCATTGATGCTTGAAAGTAGGAACAAAATAAAAAACTGCAGGCCCAGATCAAGGCCGAGGCCCAAGTCTTTTATTTCGTGGCCCATAAGCCCATAAAATGTCATTCTACGAACAAGGGAGTATTAGTATATTGCAGCATCAAATTGAACATCTTCTTTAACAATTCCCTTCGAAATCCAAAGCAGTTTTTTTCTCAATCCGTTGGAATAATCATGATCAGCGTTTTAGCTCAGGTTCCTCGCTTCTCCTCCCTCTTTTTTTCCATGTATTATCTAACTTATCCCCTTAATTTCTGCAGTTTTGTTTTATATGTTTATGCGCATTGATTCTGTATATAAATGTGAATGATTATATATGTATATGTGTGTGTATATGGGCAGGAGCGTCTGTTAGGCGCTGCGCTAGGTACCATCTTTACGGGGGTGGTGTTTTTGGAGCAGCGGAAAAGCATCTATAATTCCATTTATCATTCTGAACCTCAGGTTTTTTTCTAAAATTATTTCTAATGGATTTATTGTTCATTTTTATAGTTATGGTTGAATGTGTTTGATGATATGATTGATATAGAGGCTAATTTGGATGTCAAAATAAGCTATTTTCCTTCGATTTTCTGATGGGGTTAGTTGTTGGATGCGTGACCTTTCCCTTTTCTAGGGCAATTGGACGTAGTTTTGTGAAAATGAAATTTGTGCATCAATTACTGCCATATATATCTGATTTTAAAAGGAATTTGGATGATTTCACTGGATAATGCTGATACATGGATTGGGAGGAGAGGAACTGATTTGGCTAATTCTTTGAAATTTCGTCATTGATAGATTATCATGTATAAGTACATTTTCTGGCATGTTATTAGGGATTTACTTGGTAGCAATATATTCTTTGAACTTGTATCATTCGTTGATAGCTGCACAAACAGTCACATATAAAAATACTGCTTGTATAACCGTTTTATGCATGTCTTTTCATTAATATTTGTTCAAACAGTTGGTAGTTCTACAATAATGACTCTTCGAATTCAAAGTTATAAAACCTCATCCTCTAAGAGTAAGTAACTTAGAGAAAGTAAGAACCCCGGAGTGGGAGAAGTCATATTTTTGTAAATCAAGTTTAAAAACTGCTTAGTCCTTGGGGCATAAATAGGTGGAGGAGACTAATTTATATGTTCACTGTGCATGATGCTGCATTTTGAAATTCTTGCTTATGGCTAAAATATAAACTCCAGTTGGCAGTTTTCTGTAAATTCAAAATTCTAGAAATGATGTAGAATAGTTTGATCTTTTTACCTCTTGGTACACATATACATTGAGGGGAATAACTTTGTCTCAGACACCGGTTCCTTAATTGAGAGAAAATTTGTACATTGGCTTATATTACTTAGATATTCTGTATAAGGAAATATGCTTGCCTTAGATTGGTAGTAGTATACAATGACCTAGAAAATATGCATTAATCTACTGTAAAACCAAAATATACAACACAAGTAATTATATATAGATGGTGTCATTATAACTTATACGTCAAATCCCATGATTGTGTTTATAACATATAAGTGAAATCTCATGCTTATTTGTATTGCCTTTTTAACTTTGTTGAGACTTCTGAATTATATTGATACTTGACAGAGAAAAAGAAACATTGCTCTTTAGTTTCCTGAGTTTTCTATGACTGAAATCTGGCTGTGTGTCAAATACCATGCTATATTAATATCTTGCAAAATGAACAGTGTGAAAATTATACACCTCATAGTTGGTTTTCATATATTTTTGGGATAAGCTATAATTTAGCCCCTGAATTATTTGTTTGTGTAATCATGCACTTTTACTTTTTAAATGAAACAAGAATGCCCCTCAACAAATAAAATGAGATAGATAAATCCTTCCGTCAAATAAAGGTTGGCGGTGTTAGTTTCTTACACACACTTAGTGTGTCCACGTCAGTACATACCTTGCTCATCTCTGTGCTTTTCTGTTCAACATTCTCGACTATTCTCACCTCACAAGCCACTAATAAACCCAATATGCTGCTTATCTTTAAAAAAAAAATTAAAAACAAGGAAATTGGTGGGAAATGCTACAGGAGCTGGAATTTCCTGGCATGTGTATTGATTTTGTCGAGTAATAATTGAGTTCAACAAACTTGTGCACCTTTATAGAGATATGTTCTTGTTTCATTTCTGGCAAAAAGGGAAAATGCCTGAGGCACTGTTATCCGTAAACCCAAGGGAGAATAGTCAGAAAAAGTCGAATGATTACACTTTCGACACAGGGAAGGACGGAATCCTGGATAGTAATTAAATCAGAAACACAGAGTAAAGTGTATGACAAAAATTTATGCCATAGTGTTTATGTGTCTCATTTGATTAGTTGAGGTGCTTATCTGTTCCATTTTATAAGTAAAAGTGCCTAATTATACATTATAAAGGGGCCAAATTATACACGAGTCGATAATTCAGGAACTAAATTTTACCTTATCCCTTTATTTTTCCTTGTTTTATTTCTATGGCAATTGGCAACGAGTGAATCTATAACTTTTATATAGCTTGAAAATTCTGTTTCAACTTTTTTTTCAGCCAAAAGAGCCTATTTTTGGGCGGAAGGCTCGCCGAGAGTTTGCACACGTGTGGAATAAATCTGTGGATAACACATTCGGATCTGTGATCGAGTACCTGAGCTCACGTGGATGGTAGGGATGTTTGGCTGCTGTACGAAGGTTATCTTTTGATTCATATGATTGTACCTTTTGTGGGCTTCCATCTCCCATGTTGTTCATGTTGTTGCTAATTTCTTGCTTCCTCAATCTTTCTGGATATTCTGTTATTGGATGGAAGAATGAGAATGAGAATGAGATCATGTAGTATATGTGCATTTGTTTCCTATAAAAGAGTCTTCATTGTGATCGAACATTCATATTTCTAATATTCCATTGATGTAGTGTATTCTGCTCTGTGCCAAATTCTTTGTTGCAAGCTTCAGGCCTTATGTAACTTCGATAACATGTTGTGTTTATTCAATGATTTTTTCTTGGATATAAATCCAATTACTGGGTTTACAGCTGAGAAGTTAATGATACATGAGAGGTTTGTAGAACAACATTTTAAGGCCAAGTCTTGTATGCATGCAGGTGCACCGTGCACTCATAGTGGATTTTAGAACCATGCAACTTGTTATGCTGAAAAATACGACTTGTTTGCACTGAACCATGCAAGTATTAATATGAAAAAATTAGTTGCACGGTTTAGTGTAAACAAGTTGCATCTTTCAGTATAACAAGTTGCATGGTTCTAAAATGAACTACAAGTGCACGGTGCACCTGTATGCACATGAGACCGCACTCTTTATAATTTTGCTGGCAGAATGGCTGTCTTGATTATTAATTCAAGTAATAATTGGTGCATGCTGCATGTTACTTAAATAAATTATTCTTTCATACACAAACGGCAGACGTGTATGTGTGTGTGTGAGCGCTCATCATCATGGATTTTGTGTCCTCCATGGTTTACGTAATTATGATGTCTTGGTCAGTTGGTCGTAAGTTTCAAGTTGCCTTTTGCTTAAACTTACAAGCTTATCAGAATATTAGTATCTTTTTTCGAGGGGGAAAAAACTATGTTATCTTGATTCTTGAATGTTGTTTTTCTTTTTTCTTTTTCTATGCGTACTATTGGGCAGTGCTTTAATATGTTGTACCACATATTTAATGTACAACACATTGATGGAGTTGATACGACACTTTGGTGTACCGATGAACATTGTCCACCAGTGTAGCATGAAATAAATTGTTCCTTTTTTCGTGTCTGAGCTTGTTAGCCATGTCGGAATATTAGCTCAGTTTGGGTTTCATTCTATATGGCAAAATAATGTTTAATCTCACATTTCAACGATGAAATACTAATCAGAATAGAGAATGTGGTGTGTTGAGAAGAGAACAGTACGCAAACAGAGTAGTATAGAAAATAGAATAAGTGTACTTGAAAAATGCAGCATGCATTTTTTTAACCTAAATATTAACTCATATTGGGGGTACAACATCAATAACCCCCTACCACACTCAGAAGAATTAAGCTACATCTAAACCTAAACGATGATTACATATATGATATATCAATTAACTGGAAAACAAATTAAACCCAATGACAAACGACAGTTATCATGCCGTTTCGAGCTGCTCCTCGGGATTGGCTCGTTGCAAGTTAGCTCTCCGTTTGATCATAACGTGGTAAACTCCCATTCCGACGAGGCACACGAAAAGAAAACCTAAAGAAATTCCGGCAATGGCGCCAGATCCCAGCCCGGAGGTGGAGTTGGTGGTGGTGGTGGTGGCGCCTGACTCCACCGTGGCAGCTAGGGGCAACGTGCTGCTTGTGGTCGGTGGAAGTGCGTCGGGGTGGAAGAATGTGTACGCTTCGGGGGAGATGGCGACGGGGGCCTCGTTTGGGAGGCCGTGAGCTCGGTCGTCGGCTGTGGAAACAGAGAGGATGGAAAGAAAGGTGAAGATTATCAGTAGGGGAGGCATTGCTTAGTTGAAAAGGAGTGTGTTTTATGGTTGTGTTTGGAGATGTGGTTATATAGGTTGCAAATGAGTGAGGGGTTGTTGAAAAAGAAATGAGTTAATGATATCACATTTTCTGTGCCAGGTTATTAATACTTTTCTGTGAAACTCATGCTACGCATTTGGTTGGATGTAATATTAAAAGCGAGCGGTATAACTTATATATTTAACTGGGGTGGTACTTCCTAGGGTACAATAAGCTCATACGAATTTACTGTGCAGCACGTTGCGCAAAATAGGATTCAAATCTAAAATTTCAGGGGTGTTTCCATACATTGCTTGTTTTCAAAACATCCCTTTAGTTGGGTGCTTACAAGTTTTTATTTACCGGATTATTATACTCATTTTATACTGATTACAGTAATTTATACGAAAATGCACAAAAATCATTGAGGTGCAATTTAAAGATGGAGAGATGGTCTATGTGAGTGGCATACGCTTGAGTGTGTGTCTCGTTTGTACAAACTAGTGGGGAATTCGCAAGTATACACACTTCTTATGGTGACGATCTTTACAATAATTATACGGCTAATGATACAATTAATCTCATCATTCTAAATTAATTATGAAATCAATTAAGAGTATGAATTTCCTCTTCTTTTTTTTTTTTTTTTTTTTTGGAATTTCATTTCATTAAATGTGCTAGGTTATAGTTTGTTGTAACCATTTTTTAGAATTCATTGAGCTTGGTTCCGGTGCAATTAGCAAGAAGGTTATGGGTCTAATATGGCAGAGCACGGTATGAAAAAATAGAAAGTTTAAAAATGATGTTATTGTTAAGAAAAGTGAAAATACTGTAGGCAAGATCATCGACTGCATTAAATTTAGTGCATGAAAGTGAATTCGTTCTCATTCTCATTACGTACCTTTTCTCCTTCAATGTTTTAATGATTGGTAGTGTCAATCTTTAGAATGGAACGTATCCCATCCACATTGTAACTTTTTCGGTTCAATTTCTGGATTACAAGTTTTGGCTTAGAGTATACCTTGTACTCTATTAATGTTTTTCATCTTTACCTCAAAAAAAATAAAAATATATGGCAATAAATTAAATACGTGATAAATTATCAAATAATAATAATTACATCTTAACGTTTTCTTGTCTCCTCCAATAATCCTGAATGAATTGAAAATTATCTAATCCTTGACAATTATGTGAATAAACAAATTGACAAGTACCATTTCTTGAGTTTTGATGGAGATAAAAATGTTTTAGCATTCATGGATAAGTTTGAAAGTCATCTACAAATTAATTCGTGTTTGACTCAATTTATAGGTTTAAAATCCTTTTATTTATTAGTTATTTAATTTAACCTTTTCGTTTATCGTGTTAATTAATTATAAGACTACTATAAATAGTTTCTGTAATTGTAATAGATAGACTGAAATGAAATAGAAAACGTATCGGGTTTTGTCCCTTTGTTCATGTATTTATCGTTGTTCTTCCGGTATTCATATTGAATTAATGGAATTAAACGTTAATCGCATTTTGGTATTCATCCGGGTATTCTAAGAATCATCAGATAATACTCTTATATGCTTCCTCATGCTACATCAAGTTTAAATATAATCATGATATATATTGTTCATTTTCTTCACACTGTATATACATAATTATATATCATGAAAAAGGGAAGAAAGTTACTTGCGTAGCTTAGAGGATCAGCAAAGGGCAAGCACAAATAAAATGTAGAGATGATGAGTGCAATCATAAGGCTAAGTTGAAGCACCATTTTCAAAGCAAAGTTATACACATTATTACAAAATTGGAACCGCATGCTATACTAGACTCACAAATTCCAGGAATTCATCCTATATAAAATTCAGATTACATATAAAAAATATAATGAATTATAAATAAAATAAGAATATAATAGGAAGAATATTTTAAAAAGTGAAAAAACACAAGTTTTATGCACCGCACCTCAATGGTCACAAGAAGGGTCGGTTTCCATATTTAATGACTGAGTTGTCAAAAGTTTGGGTTCAGGAATCAGGCCCATTGTAATTCACTGTTTTGGCTCATAATTTGACAAGTCCGGTTGATATGAAAATTAATGTCTTCCATTTTTACCCTCCCGCCATGTAACTTTACCGTATTCATAAATAGTCAGATAATTTTTTATTTTATCAATTTTAATATTTTTTATTTTAAGTTTGATCCTTGTAAAAAATTTGAATTTTGACAGGAAATCTGTTGTTGCATACAAAATGCACAAAAAAAAGTATTAAAATAATTGGCTCAACAAGAGAAAGTGAATATTAAGGCCTACTATGTAGCAAAAACATAAAAGATTAGTACCAATAATTTTGAAAATGATCATTCTTATAAAATATTGAAATAATTTTCCGATCAAATTTTTAATTTTTCAATGAAAATAACCAAAAATATAATAAAATAATTAAATTTGATAAAATAAAAAATTACATAACTATTTATGGGTTGGAGCATTATTTTTGTGATATAATTTATTTTAAAGCCCAATGAAAATGAATTACTTTGAAAACAAAATAATTACTATATGTATATACCAACCATTTTGTCATCATTCTTACACATCCAGTAATAACAATCCTCATAATAATGTTATTTAAAATGCAGAAACCTATATTAGTTGGGGACTTAATAATAGATATATTTTAAAATTATAATTTATTAATTGGTACAAAATAATTACATATATATATGTACATTTACACTTTTGTATGCAATTTTAATAACATATGCAATTCAATTTGTACCTATTAATAAGTTGATTTCAAATTTTTTACCTATCACTTAGTTGGTATGTACTTTTAAAAGTTGTTACTAGTTAATCTATTCGTCTTAGTTGTTTTATAAATTAATTAACTATTGCTTATCTTATTCTATTTTAAAGTAACACACTTGTATAGGAGTATTACTCTAAAAAAAAAACGTCTTTATACTTGGATGAAAAGTCATCTCAAATTGTTTATTCTTTCTTCATTGTCTAATTGGAGAAAAGTGCATTACCAAATGGCTAATTCATCACCATTTACCACAAAAGATCATTAATAATTTAGGATATGATAAGATTGATTAGCGCACACAACTCTTTTATAATGACAAAAAAAAATTGGATGTTTTGCTGGAGATTCAAGATACCCGTGTGATGTGTTGGTTCCCGCCAAAACCCCCCAGCCCGAAGTCCCATCACCGCATGCCTAGCAAGTCCCATAAACATTGGA
This sequence comes from Stenogyne calaminthoides, assembly GCA_037126765.1. Taxonomy (NCBI): domain Eukaryota; kingdom Viridiplantae; phylum Streptophyta; class Magnoliopsida; order Lamiales; family Lamiaceae; genus Stenogyne; species Stenogyne calaminthoides. The sequence continues at coordinate 28,517,328 of JBBCBC010000010.1, read as the reverse complement.
CCTTTCTTTTAGAATTTGATTCACTCTCTTCGCTCCACTAACATTGGACCTTTCTTTCAGAATTTGATTCACTCTCTTCGCTCCACTGCTCTTTAGGGCGGTGAGGTGGTATCTTTGATTTAGTCCAATCCTTCCTAAATATTGAGGTCCTAGTCTTGAAGCTCCCTTTTGGCCGATACAAGTGGTTAGGGGACATTGTCCCTCAGTTCTTACCAACCCTCGGTGGGATAAATCCCTTAGCCAGTCGTCTAACCGGTAAAACCAGTGGCTTTTCATTTTAATTTGATCTAGAGGTTTGCAGCTAAGTCGGATGATGTCCCCGATGTACCGTGAAATTCAAGTATATGTCTATATAATAATATATTTTTACTAATATCTAAGTTTGTATGTATTAATTATTCACTGAAAATTTTAATTATTTTTAATTTTAAAAATATTAATTATGTATAGTTGTCCTGTACAATTAGCATATAACAATCTTTCTCTTAAAAATGACTTAAAGAGAATTTGCTTTTAGGCTAGCTAGGTCTTGTAAATATGCATTAGGTGCACTATGCACCCCATAGTGTATTTTAGAAACTTGTAACTTGTTGCACTGAAATTTACGATTTGTTACATTGAAACGTGCAACTATGTTTTACAAACACAGGTTGCACGCTTCAGTGTAATAAGTAGTAAATTTAAGTGCAACAAGTTGCAAGTTTTTGAAATACACTATGGACTATTGGAATGCACGGTGCACCTGGTGAACAGGAGACTGACTCTTGTTTTAACATTAATTTTCATTAAGCTATGGCATTAAAGGCGTGCTCCATGACCTAACATTTCTTAATTTTTTTAAGATTTATGTAGCTTAGTTGACAATGTAATTTAATGACACGCATAATTAAGCTTTAGTGCATCTTACAAATTAATTAAGAAGCACCAACTCATGGTCATTACCTTTTAAAATAGATAAAGTTGCTAATTATACAATTATTATGTCCCAAAGGGGCGTTGACTCGTGGGCACATAATGTGGCAAGCCAAAACAGAGAAGAACCATGTATTATTGGTTGCAATTTAGTTTAATTAAATTAGAGTCCTAAATTATACTATAACGTTTTGTTTATTTTCACTTTAAATGAATGCTAGCCACAAATTCCTTGTCACAACTCACGCTATAAAATTTCATAGTTGAAACTAGGAATTATGTACTTTCAATTATCAATACGTATATCAATAATTGTATACATGTCAATATAATTTCATTACAATTTCGTAATTCATTTTCTTAGTATTAAACATTATCACATAATGATACTAATTAATTAAAATACAGAATACAATTATAAAATTAATATGTATCATTTTGAGTATATATATATATATATATATATATATGTATGTTCATGTGTGTATAGATAATATAATGTTGCAAATAAGATAGCACGTATAAATACATGCACGAAGCATTTTCCTTAAATTATGTGAATATGATAAAATACACACTTTTTTTTTTTTTTGAAACGCAAGCGTTAAGGTGCATTAACAAAAAAAGAAAGGAGAAACAATTCAACACATGGAAAACAAGAGACAATTTTCATGATCTTCCATTTATGCCACGATATAATTTGAGTATTGATTTTCTTATAAATTAATTAAGCATTGCTCCTAAAAGAGGCGAGAGCTTTAATGGCTCCTGCCCTTAAGATGTATTGGTGGTAAAACGCAGCAATCGCAGCTCCAATGAATGGTCCAACCCAAAATATCCACTGCACATATATGAAATTAATTTATGACTACCTATATATATTAATTAATTTAGATAATATATATAGTAGATTGATGAAATGAAATTAATTACCTGGTCATCCCATGCCTTGTCTTTGTTGTAGATGACGGCGGCACCGAAACTCCGAGCAGGGTTGATGCCCGTTCCGGTGATGGGGATGGTAGCCAGGTGAACCATGAACACCGCGAATCTGATGGGAAGTGGAGCCAACACCTTTATTAAATAAATGCGTAAGAAAAATACTACTTATTAGTGATCGTTAAATATAATATCCATTTTATTGCAAAAAAATATTAAGCACCTACTATTGCATCGTGTAATTAGTACAATTTTGATTAAAATTTGGCTCATTCACACAAAAATATTGAAATACATAAATGAGAAATAATTAATTCATATGTAGACAATAATAATGCTTTCTATTAAAACAATAATAACTTTTCAGATTGCCCCCAAACACTGAGCCACCATGTACATCACCGCTCTTAACAACGACACTTTACTCCCCAAAAATAATCCGAATGTCACCGCAGGGTTGATGTGGCCGCCTGAATAATAACAACAATATGAGTAAACACTTGTGTGCACCAACTAATACTGTTAAACAGAAACAAGCAATACTATTCAGTGAAATAACTAATACTATTAAATAAAACACACTGTCCAGTGCAACAGAAACTTGTTAAACAGAAAAAAGTAATACTTTTCAAGGAAACCACTAATACTGTTTGGTGAAAACAAGTAATACTATTAAATAGAACACACTGGCCAGTGCAACTCACCGGAGATACCGGCGGTGCAGTAAACGAGTATGAAGATCGTGCCCACGCGATGCCGAGAATGCCAACTCCGCCGCACTCGTCGGTGTCGCTCTGGCTTTTGTACCCAATAACCGTCAAGACGGTGACGTACAAGAAGAGGAGAGTGGCGATGAATTCGGCAATCAAGGCCCTGTAGAATGACCACTGCGACAGCTCATGATCCAAGTCGAGCAGCGGCGCCGGTGGAGGATCGTGGTAGTCCTTGGCGGCTTAAGCCTCCAAGCCTTTCGTACGTCATTATAATAATCTGCCGGAGTTTACAGAGAGATAGAGAGAGAGAGAGAAAGATGGTGGTGGGAGTGAATGTTAGAAGGGTTTGGTATTTATATATGGTGGGAGTGACGGAGGGACGTTAATAATGATTAAGAGTGCAAGCATGGATTAATAACCAATTGATCAGGGTTAAGTTTTTTTAGAGCCGCCCAGAATAATTAGTTGAAACGTTAGAGATAAAGTTTAGTATGCACCAAACCAAATCAAATGTAGCGATAATGCAATGCATTTTTAAAATATATTAATTACTTTTATTAGATAGTACTCTCTGCGTTTTAAATCAGTTTTCACAGTTGACTTTTACATGCGTTTTTGTGAGTGAGATTTATATTAGTAATTTAAATGAATAAAGTACCTTTAAAGAAGGGGTACCCCTCATCTATCATACAACTCCTTAAAAATAATTTTATCATTTTAATTACTAATTCAAAATTTGCTCGCAAAAACGTGTGTAAAAATCAAATGTGAAAACTGATCTAGGACGGAGGTAGTAGTTAATTTTAATAAATAATATTAGTTGTGCACTAGATACTATTTGATGAATACAACTATATAATAATGTTTAGTGAAAACAAAAACCGTTTAAAATGTGTTTGAATGACAATATATATAACTGATGTACAAAAAACTTACTCAATTAGGGAATAGACACACTTGCGTGAGACGGATCACAGTGAGACAATCTTCTTTGGGCACATCGCTTTAACATTTTGGAAGGAATTAGAATTGATTTGTGCTAGTTTAATTATATTTTGTCTCATGTATGAGACCGCCTCATACGAGTTTTTAGAATTAAAAGAATATGTAAATAACTAAAAATTAGCACAAACTATCATTGTGAAACTTGTTCATACTATGAAATTGATATCATTACATTTATAAATTGATACAAAATAACATAAATTCTCTTATAAAACTTGTTCATACTATAAAATTGATACTATTACATTTATAAACTGATACAGAGTAGATAAAGTTCATGATTAAATTAAGAGCCATCTATGAATATTAAAAAAAAAAATGGTAATCAATACAATCAGATTTTCAATGCATAATTATATTATTCGCCCAAGCTGCATAAGATGTCATGATTCCCTTTTTCGATCTCGTAGTGTACCTTACTCCACACTCTAGACTTTAGTTCGTTCATTAGCTCATTTGTTTTTTATCTCTCGTTCCGAAAAATAATAGAGTTTCGTGCCTTCCATAAGAGCCAAGACGCACAATTCTCATACACATAACCCTAAGATTATGTCTTTCTTTCTTTGAAGTAGTTTACTAAAAATTAGTAAACTCCTCGTCAGATTAGAAGGTAAGACCAATTTGATTCCAAACCATTTAACGCATTCCATCCATAAATTGTACGCGAAAGAGCATTCAAACAGTACATGACTTACAGATTCAAGTTTGGAACCACAAAAAGTACAATTTTGATTAGCATGTGACGGGAGTGCTCTTCTTTTGTGAAGCTTTGTAGAGGTGGGAATCCGATCCCAAATGACTCGCCAAGTATGGATCTTAATCTTTTTTAAACTAATATCTATATATTTAATACTATAATATTAGTTTAAAGTACAATGCTATCAATTAATAAGTGTAGTAGTATTAATTTATAACTGTAATGATATAAATTTTATATTATAAACAAGTTTCCCTGAAGGCTTGCCAAAAAATTAGTAGAAAATTAGTTGAAATATTTGAGTATATAATTAACCAAATGTTAGTAGCCGACCAATGTAGATTAATGGCGACTTTCATCGCTTGCACAGCCCTACCGCCGTCACCAACGGCTCCCCATTGTTTTTTGGTGTTTAAATAAATTGCATATTTCACTGCAAGTAGATTGTATGTTTAAAAAATACAATTGAATTATACGGTAAATTTTGCGCAAATAAACCTGTTCAAAGAAAAAAAATTTGATTACATTACTAAGCAATTTGCAAACCAAGCAAAATTTATGGTAATGAAATTACTATTATCCTGATTATTATCATTACTATTTTTATCATCCTGACTATTATCATTACTATTTTTATTTTTATTCCTTATTGAAAACCAAACAGCCCCGAGTAGATGAACTTTTTAATAATTGAGTGCAGTCATAGTTGTAATTGATAGTATATATTATCTTAGATTTAACAAGTGATTATGAGATAATATAACCAATTAGGCATATAAACCGAGGCCAGAGTTGTTGATTGTTTAATTTAATTTTAAATTGGGATGTTGTGTTGTCATCTTGTAAGGTAATGAATGGAACTAACTGGTTTGCCAGATCCATTTATCTGTCTTATACCAAAAAAGTTTTTCAATTATATGCTGCTTTAATGTATTTTATTTTCTAAGATATGGTGCAGCCTTGAAATCTGACAATTACATGTATCTAATACTACTGCCACAGTTCTACACTTATTTGGACATTTTCCGTTTGAGTCACTATCCTGTGCATCCCATGCACCAATTCAAATTGGTGCAATTGAATTCAATTTTAATTTGGATGAACTATGCATTCTAAACCCTAACCTCTAAACAATGAACCCTAAATCATATATGAACCATTCGGATCGGGTGAACCATGAACCACTTGGGTCGAGTGAACCATGAACCACTCGGACCGGGTTTGGTTCCGGGTCTCGGAAAAAAAAACTAAAACTGAAATTAAAGTTAAAAGAAAATTAAAATTAAAAAAAAAATCTAAAACTTAAAAAAAAAAAAAGAATGAGAATTTGTCTTTCCGTTTTGGTCCGTCCCTCACTTATTTGGATATTTTTTAAATAGCAATAACGCAACCTTATTTTTTATAATTATATTCTTTCAATATTTAAAAAATTACACCTCATATCATTATTTTATACTCCGTACATGCTAAAAACCATTTTATCCTCTCACTTATTTTATGATAAAGTAGAAATATCTATAATATCTTTAATTAAAAATCATTTTATCCCCTCAAATACTAATAAATAATCCATACATTAAATATTGTGTCTATAATAAGTATCCAAACAAATGCGGGACGAAGGGAGTACTATTTACTTAAACTTTGAATCTTTGATTAGTTGTGCATTAGATGATGATGAAACATGTAAATCTCGGGTAATAGGCATTGATTCAGATTAATTAATTCAGTTCAACCAAAATAGATCTAGCATTCTGAGTATGGATTTGCACAATTAATGCTCCGAGTTACCTTCACAAATTTAAATATGTTTGAAATGTGGTAGGACTAAAATTTATATGCAATAAGTGTAACGTATAATTTATGTGCATTTAAAAATTATTAATTTTTGTACAAAAAACATATTTATTGTTTTAGTAAAAAAATATTAATAAATTTAATTAAAAGCAATTGTTCACCTTAAAATTAATTATATTGGAGCCCAACTTTTCTGAGTTTTTTTGTTTTCTGAGCAACTTACATATAAAACAGTATTTTCATATTTGAATCGGCTATCAAATCGGACTGAAAATCGATTGACGGTTCAACCGGTTGGATAAGTTGGACCGATGGTTCAACCGTTAAAATTTTTGTCTATTTTTTCAATATCTTCTATGTTTTACATTTTCTTCTAAAAAAATGTCTAATTCATCAATGCACTTATAATATTAAATATTTAACATTAAAATTAAACAAACTTGAGGCATATACATAATATAAATGTGATGGTTTTCTTGAGGAAGAAAATATTATATTTCAAAATAACTTGAAAAAAGGGAAAACCTATAATATTTTTGTCTCACATGAAGTAAGTATTGGAGTAAATGTGTGAGAAAGTTATATAAAAGGGGAAGGCGAAGAGATTTTGTCCCATATCTAGTAAGTATTAGAGGAAATATGAGATGAAGTAATATAAAAGGAGGAAGAGGTGGATTTCATATTTTTTGTCCCACATCGAGTAAGTATTAAAGAAAATGTGAGATTGAGTATATTAAAAAGGGACTGAGGTGGATCTAGATCCTTATTCAGTAGAAAAATTAGTGAAAATTTGATATGTAATTAGAAGTAATAATATATACTACCTCAGTCCCAACTCATTCCTCACAGTTACTATTTTCTAGTGTTTTAGCGAGCGAGTTTTTTTATTAGTATTTGAAATGATAAAATAATTTTTGAGGAGACATATAATTGTGGAGAGGTCTAGATCTATCATACCCCTTCTTAAAAGTCACTTTATCATTTCAAATACAAATAAATAATTTGCTCGCTAAAACACGAGAAAAAAAAGATAGTGTGAAAAAAGAGTTGGGACGGAGGGAGAGTACCGGTCGAAATGTTTTGTAAAACGGTTTTTAGGGGGTGATTGGATAGGTTTCGGGACTGGTTCCCTATTAAACCAGCCGGTCCGTTTCTGAAATCATTGGTGTTATATATTAATAAAGTGTTAGATAAAGTATTACATAATATATAAATTAGAATAGTGTTATCATAATGTGTTGCATAAACTAAAGGTGTTACAATAAAGTGTTACATAAAATCAATTATGTTGTAGTGTTGTTGTTATTGTTCTTAAACATTTCTATTTATATTTTAGATTCACATTGGTCGAAAGAGCTTTTTTTTTTTTTTTTTTTCGCACAAATTGATGATGTAAATCATAGTCGTGGTGTAGTGGATTTAGAGTGTGGATTTCACCAAAATATCTAGTCCACCCAAATGGGATCTCTTTAAACATGGGCATCAATTGATCAATATCTATGTTGACTAATTAATATGTATGTTGATGCATTTTAATTTATATTTATTTTTATTTATGTTATTCAATGATCGCAGGCACTACAGTCTGACCATTTCATAAGTCCGGATTAGTGTCTGATTATGTTAAATGATGGATCAACAAAGAAGATTTGCATCAGTATGCTTGTTAATTGATTTTTTAGTGTTTCTGCTTATTGTTTTAAAAAAAGTAACCTTGTTATTCATTTTTACTTGATTTCAGGTAGGAAAGGCATTAAAGAGGAATCATAATTGACTATGTTCAAGAAAATCGAATCTGAAATTACAAGATAAAAGATATTACAAATGAATCTGCAAAGAGGGTGATGTAAGTAATATGTATTTGCAATAGGGAGCAAAATGTCGTGCTAAAATTTGTCGGACATTATTCCGGTAGCCAAAGAAAAGTGGTGCCCTAATCAATTCGATATTGTCTTAGTGTTACTCTTAGCAATCGTTCAATGGGTTCATTTTTCTTTTCACACAATTACATTGAATTTTTTTTGTTACTTAAACATTTCTATTTATATTTTAGATTTACATTGTTAGAAATAGTTTTTTTTTTCTAACTTGATGATGTAAGTCATAGTCGTGGTGTAATAGATTTTCAGTGTGGATTTTACCAAAATATTCAGTCCACCAAAATGGGGATCTCCTTAAAAATAGGTATCAGTTGATTAGTATCTACGTTGACTGATTAATGTGTATATTGATGCATTTTAATTTATATCTATATTTTATTTATGTTATTCAATGATCATATACACTCTTGTCCGACCATTTCATAAATCGGGGTTGGTGTCTGATTATGTTAAAAGATGCATCAACAAAGAAGATCGACAACATGTTGCAGTTTAGTTCATATTTGGGACCCAGAAGAAATACTAGGATTGTGGATACACTATGGTCGGGAATCCTCTGGACGTTGTGGAAGGCGAGAAACGACAAGATCTTCAACAACACTGCTTTCTGTACGGGGAAAATAGGGATAAGATTTTATTAAGAAGCTGGTCCTGATTATCCATTAAAAACTGTAAGTTCAGGGGTGTTCCCTTCAGAAAATAGGCTGTGAATCCTAGGCTTTCTATTTCCTCAAATTTAATAGTTATCGAAAATTAGGGAGTTTGATTTACTAGATATTACCTGGAGTTAGTTAAGTGTTACATTCTTGTGATGGCGTTCCACAGGGGTGGATATGCCTTATATTCGGACCTCTGTTTGTGTGAATAAAATTTTTGCTAATAAAAAAAATCACCAATTGTCTCAAAAACATCGTGATTAAGTATGCTTGTTCATTGATTTTTAATGTTTCTGCTTATTATTTCAAAAAAGTTAATCTTGTTATTCTTTTTTACTTGATTTCAGTTAGAAAATGCATTAAGAGGAATAATAATTGAATATATTCAAGAGAATTGAGTCGAAATATACAAGATAAGTGATATTACAAAAAAAATAAAAAATCCTTCGCAAAAGAGTGATGTAAGTAATATGTAATTAATTTTGAATCATCGACACATTTTAAGTCAGAGCGATGATGTAAGTAATATGTATATGCAATAGGGAGCAAAAGGTAATACTTAAATTTGTCAGACATTATTACGGTAGCTAAAGCATAGTGGTGCCCAATCAATTTGACATTGTCTTAGCGTTATCCTTAACATTCAACTGTAAAATATGTTCATTTTTCTTTTCACACAATCAAATTGAATATTGTTTTTACTATTCTTCTTAAACATTTATTTCTATGTTTTGGATTCACATTGGTCCGTATAGCTTTTTTTTTTTTTTTTTCTGCACAACTTGATGATGTAAATCATATCCGTGGAGTAATAAATTCCTCTTTATTTTTGGTTATTCGACTATTTGTTGGGCTAATGGATTTCACCTAATTATATAAATATTAATTAATCCACCCAAATGGAGATCTCCTTAAACATAGATATCAATTAATTAATATCTATGTTGACTAATTAATATGTATATTGATGCATTTTAATTTATATATATGTTTTAATTTATGTTATTTAATGATCACAAACATTACAGTCCGACCATTTCATAAATCGGAGTTGGTGCTAGATTATGTTAATAGATGCATCAATAAAGAAGGTTTGCATTAGCAATTGTCTCAAAAATATTATGATCAAGTATGTTTGTTAATTGATTTTTTAAAGTTTCTTCTTATTATTTAAAAAAAGTTAACCTTGTTATTCTTTTTGACTTGATTTCAAATAGAAAATGCATTAAGAGGAATCATAATTGAATATGTTCAAGAGAATCGAGTCCGAAGTTACAAGATACAAGATATTACAAAAAAAACTGCAAATAGGGTGATGTAATATGTAATTAATTTTGAAGTATCGGTACACTTCACGCCAGAGCGGTGATGTAAGTAATATGAATATGCAATATGGAGAAAATAAATACTTATCCAAAGCCTCATCGTTCATAAACGGGGATGATAGCATTTTTAATGAGTCTGGAATAACATGCATAAAACTGGTGCCGAGAACTATGCCGCCAATCATCTTCTTCATGATGGAGAAGATACTTCCATCGGGGTATAGCCGAAACTGAGTGTGTAAAAAAGCGCTAAAGAAACACCGCCAAAACCGGAGAACAGAATCAATATTAGGGCGATGAATTTTAGAGGGAACAATTTGACTCTATTATTGCAATTATCTTTATCGCCACCGCAATCTGCGGCTATGGCTAGCACGCTAGAGAAGTAAGAAATAATAATTAAGAAGATGAGGATTTCGTCGTATCTTTCCAAGAAAATCAAGAAAATCTTTTCTCTCTTCCTACCTAATATTTTCGAAAATAAATGAGGAAAAATAAGGCAAAATATTTTCTTCTCATTTTCATTAATTGGACTTTAGTTTGGGCTATTTGAGGGGCCTTTAGGAGAATTAATATTAGACCTCCAATGGGCTATGAAGCTTTAATATTTAGCCAAAATATTATTCAAGCCCATTAATATTAATTTACTCCACTATAAAATTAATATTGAACTATACATCTTAACCCACATTACGGCTTCACAATAATATGGCTCCGGTCATTATTTCATTGTTTAAGATTATCTTAGTCCACTAATTAATTAAGCCATTTGAACAAGCTCAGATTAATTAATATCTTTGTCCTTGGAGTAAAGACATCTCAACATTATTATCCATCGGAAATAAATTTACACTTGCAAGATTTGGTATGATAAAGATTTCGAGCCCACCAAGGGGACATAAAAATCCATTTCCAACCGTATTCACACCTTGAGAGGGTTTATGGAGACGCGATTCTCGTATTAAATCTTAACAATCGTCATGTAATTAATAATATTGCCCAAGATACAAGGTATCGAATCGCATTGATTCTCTTCCCATCATAAGTCTAAAAGCAATAGTTATTAATTTCACACGATCCTATTTAAAGAACGGATCTTAGATTAAGAAACAACACACCATGCTTTCGAGGTCTAATTCTTGTATATTTCCATCAAGCATGATTAAAAATTTATCCTCTTCAAACAAGTTTTAACAACGTAGGTCCTTTTTCGGGAACATAAAGCAAAACCTCCATTGCATCATAATGCATCTTACCATTGCCCTTGGCAACAATAGAGTAATCCATTGGTCAAGACAAGCCAATCTAAGCCTTATCACTTCAACCTTTCATGATGGGTTGTTCATTTCCAGTTTTTGGGTTGTGAATTCGTCCACCATTTTAGTCACAGTCCCAAAAGCTTTAATTTGATCTTGGTGTGTCGTGATATGGTATCACCAAATTAACTACAACGTAACACTTTCTTGATTTATCGAAGCGGGTATGCAAGTTAATATATATAACATTCATTCATATTTAATGCAATATGTGATAAATAATTTATTTCAAGAAAAATAAATAAGAAATTGAGTTTGATTATACAAAGTAAAAGCATACTTTTCAAGATAACCCCAACAATCTCCCACTTATACTCAAAAGTCCGTAAGGAAAATTTTAAAAGTATACTACAACATGTCTCGGTTCTATGTGACATCTAATGTCACCCTACACAATAACCTAATAATATTTCTCCCACTTATACTCAAAAAAATATGAATAAGATCAAATAAATTGACAATGCTCTTGACACCCATTCCTTCCACATGTCTCTCGAAAAATGTACTCGAGGCGGACTCTTTGTGAATGGATCTCGCTAGGTTGTCTTCCCACAATCAATCTTTGTCACCTCTATGTCTCCTCTCTTAATTTCGCCGATTTCTGCGCCGTATAAGATGATATTTTCTTTCTATGTGTTTTAAAAATTGGCCTTGTGGGCTCTTAGGTTCCCTAGAATTTACAATCGCAAAAAAAAAAATAAAACATTCTAGACTAGTAAATTACATTATCACAAGAAAACCGTGATCGTCTTTGGGCAAATCCGAACGACATCCAAGTCCACAAATTTAATACAAATTTAAGAAAAGTTCTTGAGCCAAACCGCTTTTTTGGGGAATGAGTTGCACAAATTTGGGCCGGTTCAACTAGCATTTAATTAATCCTATATTACATATTCGCTTCCATAGTAGAATCGGCGATGCATTGGCAAAATAAATTTTTAACGCTTCTCTTCAAGTCAGCCCTTGCTGGCTATGGGTGCAAAGGACCTCCCCCATGCAAAAGGAAAAAAAAAACATAAACACCGAGGTTGCTAATTTTCCAAAGACGAGTCTGGGAATGTCCGATTTTGGGGAAATTTGAGTTTTTGATAACCGATGTGGGATTAGACTATCCAATCAATTGATAAACCAACATTTTGTCCCGCACGTTCCATTATATGGAATTTGAAAATTGACTTTCCAAATGTTCTTAACCATTAAATACATATCCAATGTTCTTCCGGGGTTACTTTTGAAATATCTTTGCCACCATTGTATTTAAATACCATTCCATTAAAAATTACTAAATGAAATATCCCTTTTATCCATAAATTTTAAAATCTCAAAAAAAATAAGCAACAATATATGCAATATTTTAATCACATAAGGCTTAAATTGGACCTTGAATATCTAATTAGCAAATAAAATTCAAGTCCAAATATTAATTAAACCAAAAAGAAGCATTATTTGGGATGCCCTTAAAATGTTTCTATTTCTAATTTTTGCAAAGATTTTTTTGTGTCCCGGGACACATTTGGGATGTCAAAGATAGAAGAAAAATTATCTCCTATAATCGGTTTTTGATAATTAATAATTTATTCCTCAAAGGTACAAAACCTTTCTTGGAATCAGATGTTGAATCGCTTCAAAAGCGAGATATTGGGTATTGTCTATGTCTGAAGCTTTGCTATCCTTTTATTTTCAAAATTTTGTAATATCGTCAAATAATCCGAAATATATGTAACATTCATCATTTTCTTGCGATCTAAGAAAGTGATCTTGATCCCTATCAAGGATGTCAAAATACAAACAAACTTCTCCCAAGTCCTTCATATCAAATTGTTTTGACAAAGCAGAATCGAATGAAGAGTTAAGTGGTTATGCCATGCCCTTATCGAATCCTTCTAACACCCGATAACATCTTTACATCGTTCCCGGGTCAATCGAGCTTCGACTATATTATCGTCGCCTAAGTAAGTTACCAAGAATACCAATAATGGCTTTTAAGCTCAACAAGTATTCTATGTCCCCGACCCGCGCCAAATTGGTTTTTATACACACAACTTTCGGATGAAAGTTATTTTGATCAAAACCGTAGGATTTTATAACTTGATCAAAAACCTATTGGATCTTCGATTCCAAGCACGGATGCTTGCTTTAGCCCATAAATGGACTTCTTAAGCTTGCAAAACCGGATAATCTTCGCCTTTTTTCAATGAACAATAGTACATTATTCGGGTTGTTGCATATAGATTTCTTCATCAAGACTTTTGTTGAGGAAAGTTGTCTTGACATCCATTTGCCGAAGATCTCAAAATCTAGGTGCGATTAAACAATCGACAATTTCTTTTGAATTATTTCGGATGGACTTGAGCATGGCTTTATTTTCAATGGTTATGTGTGTATATTTATTAATTTATTTGATGTTTTTCCAAAAAAGTTTTCATACGATCCTTTTTGGTTTTCGAAAGTGTACCCTTTGTTTATAGCAAGTCTTGCCTTAAAGGTTTCAACCTTTAAAAATTTTGAAATATGGTATGAATTTTTTCTCTTGTATAACCACTTGTATCCAATGGGTTTTACCCCATTAAGTGGTTCGACTAGCTCCCACACTTTATTGTGATCCATTGAACCCATCTTAAAAACTAGGCTTCCATTGTTGTTTGTCATGAAAGAAAGGTGTAACGTCGATCCTTGTCTGGATCACCTCGTTTTTGTAGGACCATGGATCCATTCTTCTCCTAAGATCAAGTCCGAGGACTCTCCGATTGAAGATATCCCTATGAATCGCTTATATTGATTGATTGGTTGTTTGAATACGACAACCCTAAGAAACTATATTAGCAAAATGAAAAATTATTTTTAAAACAAGGTACCTATTATTTCAATGAGGTTCAATTAAAAAATTTTTTTCTTTTCAACAATAAAGATGAATATTGTTTTTAGGTGTTTATTTTTTTTTACGCGTGGTATGTTTTCTAATACAATTTGAAACGTATATGTACATTTCCATTAAGTTTTGGCCCCTAAGTTCTTCTAAGGTAATCTCGCTTCTACAAATTTAAAAAAAATTAACTTAAACATTTTTTATCGTTCATATAGTTTTTCTTCCAAAAATCTAATTTTTTTTGTATTTAAAAATCGACGACCTTTTGATCTTCGGGACCATAGAACATGCATCCTTCATTCCTTTAAAAAATACTAGAATAGGGTACCTATAAACAACCTTAATTATGAATACGCATCCAATTTTCCCGCTTCCCTATCCAAAAACATATGTATGGTCGGACAATTTCTTCCCCCGGATCCTCATGTGTCCTAAAGCCAATTTGGGAATCTCAATATGTAGTTGATATGCCCTGGTCCACAATTCCCTTGATAAAAGGGTCTTTGAACCGATTTGTATGGCACTCTTTAATAATGTAATTAAAAATTGTTTTGCAAAGCCGTAACCCCAAGCGATTTTGGTAAATCCAATATTAATTACTCGATTTAATAAAAAAATATTAAAGAATAACTCATCATTGATCTTACCATTTCTAGAAGCGTAAATGTTTCTTAGGAATTTCTATGTTTTGATTCACATTATTCGCAACCCCATTTTGTTGAGGGGTAAATTAATTGGGTGCATTCAATCTGGGATCAATCCTTCATTTAAAATATAGTAGTTCAAGAATTCATAATTAAGGTATTATTGATTTATCAATATTGATCTTTAGAAGATTGATTATTTCATGATCGTAATCGTAGAAACTTGATACTTTTTTTCTTATGATTCTTTCGCTTGAGCTTTAAATTTTTGAATTTATCAAAGGTCTAATAAATCTATGATTTATGCTTCATTGTATTAATAAAACGTGATTTAATGCAATTTATAAATAAGCGTGAGTAATCATCGATTAAACGAAGAAAATAAATACTTTTAAAATTTAGCCACCTCTTGCTTTGATTTTGCATTGGACCATATATATCGGTGTGAACAATTTCCAACACTTCTTTTTAGCTCTAAGCCCATTGGCTCCAAATGCCCTATTGGTCATCTTACCCTCCAAACATGATTTGCAAGTTGGAAATGGTTCAATCGGAGGGACTCCAATGAACCATCTTGGACCAACCTTTGGATCATTTTTTGGATTAATATGACCTAAATCTTAGGTGATTATTGAAAATAAAAATCCTGTCCTAAAGAATAACTTTAACAGTAACGCCAGCGATTAATTTGTCGATATGTCCACGAGTTTCACAATGGTATAATTTTCTCCGTTTTTTCATTTTACTTGAATTAGTAGATGTGTTATAGGATGCATTGCGTGTGTGATGTGCACAATTAATAATGTAGAGATTGTTCCATAATGTTCCATGACAGATAACCACATCGTTATTGAAAAAATGACTTTTTCCAAGAATATGTTTATTAAAACAGCAAAAATATCCATCATAAATCAAATAAATAGTTTTGAATCCGATTGAAATATGGTTTTTTGTGAAACGGGAACATAAAGAACATCTCTTAAAATTAAACTCTTGTCTTCAAAAAGATAGATACGTCTCCATTTCGCTGAAACCGCCACTCTTGTAGCATCGCCTAAGCGTGATGAGGATCTCACTTCCACTAAGTTGTTTGATATTGTCCGATTCCTCGACAACCTTTACGTGAAGTAAACATGATTAGTGGACCCCGTATCCATTACCCATGAATGAGTAGCATACGCCGCTAAACAAGTTTCAAGAACTAGTGCTTGAGAATTACCTTTCTTTCCATTCCCGCTTGGGATTGGAACACATTTGGGCGACATCCAAAGTGTCCTCTTTTACCGCCACAAGCTTGAAAGACTTCATTTTTCTTCGATTTTCCTTGACACCACCAAAGATTCCTCATCTTTGTTGGGGTTATATCCCAACAATCTTACCATTGCCCTTGCAAATGGTGCGGTGACGCTTGTTGAGTTTGATTGCTTATGGCGAGATTTTTTGGTCCCTTCTTCTTCTTGCCTTCCTTCTTTTCATACAATATGAACTTTAGAAAATGAAGACATCGGACCACTAGTCCAAAATCAAACCTTGAGTTTTGTGCTCCATCGATGTCCGAGACCAAAACTTGCAACAAATCGACTAGCGAGGCCAAATTGCTCAAATAATTTTGAGCAGAATCCATGGAGTACCAAAAGACCTCAAGTTTGTTCAGATGGGCCATCAATTTTGAGGATGTAATTCTTACAGGATTGCCCTCCACCATTTTTAGAGTTGATTTCCAACACATCTCTCTTTTGCCCTGGCTCCAAGGTGATCCGACGAGCCCCATGATTCCCCGGAAATTTTTACTCGTCGGTTGGCTCATCTGATTTTGGTGTGTCAAGAATCGATTTTGATGATGTAAATTTGTGCTTTTGTGCGATTAGGACAATCATAACTTTTGTTTCCAATCAACATAGTCTCTATACAATTCTATTGACTTTAAGTATATAAACAAATGGATTAAAAAGGTTGCGACATCTTTGAACGCTAAAAATAAACACACATCTTGTGTCGATATCAGGATCAACACAAAGAAAATCACATAATTCGATCACATGATACAGATTCATATTGAAATCTCAAAAGAATATGAACATGCATCGACCCAACATCTCAAAAACAGTTTTAAATGAGCCTCTTGGGAGGTCATCATTTAAATCACATTTAAGGTGTTACAAACAAGAAAAATTTACAAACCTTTAATTAATTAATAGTTGGCTCCTATACTTGACCAATATAAAATTGGCGAGGGACTTGGTGAAATATATGCATATCAATTTTATACCTAAGTAATAACCATGATTAAATGAAATTACTACTTCGTTTTTGATCGAGCCTCTTGGGAGGGTCATCGCCGCCAAACTTTTAATAATAATAATTCACAATCATCCTTTTGAGAATTTATTCATGTGAAAGTTTTTTTTGGCCGTCCCCTTAGGGGAATTTCTCCAAAAGATTTCACAAATAAATAAATCAATGAGGTCAAAATTAATTTGATTCAAAACCAAATTAATTATTTAAAACATACTTAGTAATTTTTTAATTTGAGATTTTTCGTTGATCAATTCTCATGCAAACACATTTAAACAAATTAAACAAAGCATAAGAAAATACAACAATAAATCATTGGCTTACTTGACCAATATAAAATTTGAGGGACTTGATTTGGTGAAGTATATGCATATCAATTTTATACCTAAGTCCAAAAATAACCATGATTAAATCGAATTCTTACTTCGTTTTGATCGAGCCTCTTGGGAGGTCATCGCCGCCACTAATAATAATTCACAATCATCCTTTTTGAGAATTTATTCATGTGAAAGTTTTTCTTTTGGTTTTCCCTTGGAAAAAACGGAATTTCTCCAAAAGATTTCACAAATAAATAAATCATGGAGGTCAAAATTAATTTGATTCAAAACCAAATTAATTATTTAAAACATACTTAGTAATTTTTTAATTTGAGATTTTTTCGTTGATCAATTCTCATGCAAACACATTTAAACAAATTAAACAAAGCATAAGAAAATACAAAAATAAATCAGCGAGAAAAATAAACATATTGGGTACAAATTATCCAAACCCGACATGGTTTGATTTTTTCGTTTGATTTTGAAGAAACTCCATCTTGAATTTCTCCCACTCGAGCGTCTCAAAACAATTAATTAGCGTGCCCAACATAAATTAATCCTAAAACAATATACTCCAAATATAATTTTTATTGGACAAAATGGATTAAAAGGTTGAGCATATTTCAAATCAACTTTAGCTCTAAATCTTGGCTCCAATCCCTATCAACATAAAGAAAATCTTATCCTCGAACATGATTACATCAAAATTCAAAAATGGTTCACGATCGGCCCTCAGAGCTTTTAAATGAACCATCTTGGATAAATCCTTTAAATGGATGACCCAATGGATCAACCAATTAAAAAGTGCTTGTAAGTATAGGATGCAATTTTATACCTGCACAATTAACTATGATTAAACGTTCCATAATTTTCTTGATAATCGTTCTGAGGGGGAGTCATTTATTAATCAATCATCCTTTTGAGAATTTATTCAAAGGGTGGGAAAATCCAAAAAAATTTCAAAAAATAAATCTTTTGCTTCAAAAAATAGATTCAAAACGTCTAATTTTTTAAAAACAACCCATGGATTTTTCGGGTCAATTCTCACGCAAAACATTTAAACAAATTCCCCTATTTAAAATACCCAAGGGTGGTTTAGAAAAAAATAAAATTTTGGGCCTAGAATACCTTTCTTTCCATTCCGCTTTGGGATTTTCTTGATCTTCCAATGTCCTCTTTAATATATCCAAGGGCTTATTCTTTGGATTTTCCTTAACACCAAAATATTCCACAAATATCCCAAAATCTTCCTAATGACAGCGGTTGAGTTTGATTAAGGATATTTGGCCTAGAAAACCCGCTTCTCCGCTCGTCTTGGATTCTTCGATCAAAGTTGCAATTTATTTTACAAAATAAATAAACTTAAATCTAGACTAGTCTACTACATTGAACAAATCAAATAGCCTAATCTACTGGTGGATTTTCTCACGAAAAAAATAAATTAACGAGTTAAATTAAAACCATTCATCGCATGAAATAAATAAACACATTAAATACCATGACAATTGGATACCACAAAAAAAAAAAGATCTAACGATTCTACTATCCAATTTTTAATAAAATTTAATGGCCAACATAATTTAAATAACAATTTAAATACGAGCTCGTTTGAAACCGAGGCTCGATACCGATTGTTGGGAAATTAGGGGTGCCAGAATCTATTCGAATTTAATTTAAATACATATTTAAATTAATCAATTAATTACTAACATAAATTAATCCTAAACCAATTCAACATAATAATTAATAAGCAAATAAACATCATGCGTACACGCAATTCACATAAATCCTAAGCATGCGAAATCTAGGAATTACATAAATACTAACCTCTAGTAGAGACAACCGTTGAGACGATGGATCAACCCAAAGTGCCTTCTCAAATATGTCCCACGTCCACGAACGTAATCCGGTGGGAGGATTATCAACGAACGATTGTAATCTCAAAGGAGAAAATAAAATATTTGGCCACCACCTTTGTGGATTTATAATTTTTCCAACCCATGGAATTGCACTTGGGGATGCGAAATTCATCCCCTATTTATAATACTAGGGTGGTCGAAATTTTGACCTAGGAATAAGATGGGAAAATCATTTTCTTGATCTCCAAGAAATCTTGAATATATCCAATATATTCTTTTCTCCATAATAAAATATTCCACAAATATCCCACCTCCTAATATTAAGGATATTTTCGAAAATTTCAACTAGTTAGGAAAGAAATAAGATCTTTGACTTTTCTTGAATTTATGGGATAAACTTGTATTCAAAGAATACATATTCCATAAAATATTTCCAAGAAAATCAAGAAAATCTTTTCTCTCTTCCTACCCAATATTTTTGAAAATAAATGAGGAAAAATAAGGCAAAATATTTTCTTCTCCTTTTCATTAATTGGACTTTAGTTTGGGCTATTTGAGACACCTTTAGGAGAATTAATATTGGACCTCCAATGGGCTATGAAGCTTTAATATTTAGCCAAAATATTATTCAAGCCCATTAATATTAATTTACTCCACTATAAAATTAATATTGAACTATACATCTTAACCCACATTACGACTTCACAATAATATGGCTCCCGGTCATTATTTCTCGCGTTTAAGATTATCTTAGTCCACTAATTAATTAAGCCACTGAACAAGCTCTGTATTAATTAATATATTTGTCCTTGTAGTAAAGACATCTCAACATTATTGTCCATACCGGAAATAAATTTCCACTTGCAAGATTTGGTATGATAAAGATTCTGAGCCCACCAAGGGGACAAATCAAGCAAGCCATAATTGCACGCGATTCTCCGTATTAAATCTTAGCAATTGTCATGTAATTAATAATATTGCCCAAGATACAAGGTATCGAATCGCATTGATTCTCTTCCCATCATAAGTCAAAGCAATAGTTATTAATTTCACACGATCCTATTTAAGGAACGGAGATTAAGAAACAACGCACCATTGAGGTCTAATTCTTGTATATTCAGTACCGAAGAATTTATCCTCCTGTAGATCCTTTTCAGTGCATCATAATGCACTAGTGTAATCCCTTGGTCAAAACAAGTCAATCTGAGCCTTACACTTCAACCTTTCATGATGGTTTGTTCATTTCCATCTGGGTTGTGAATTCGTACTTAGTCACGAGGAACTCTTAATTTGATCTTATGTGATCTGGTATCACCAAATTAACTACAACGTAACACGTACTGACTTATCGAACGGGTATGCAGTAAATATATATAACATTCATTCATATTTAATGCAACATGTGATAAATAATTTATTTCAGTAAAATAAATAAGAAATTCAGTTTGGTTATACAAAGTAAAAGCATACTTTTCAGTATAACCCCAACAATCTCCATCTTATACTCAAAGTCTGCTTTTAAGTATGCTACAACATGTCTCGTGTTCTGTGTGACATCTAATGTCACCCTACACGAACTTAATAATATTTCTCCCACTTATACTCAAAGCAGATTGACAATGCTCTTGACAGTCATTCCTTCCACATGTCTCTCGAATGTACTCTGAGACAGACCCTTTGTGAATGGATCTTCTAGGTTGTCTTCAGACACAATCTTTGCCACCTCTATGTCTTCTCTCTTAACGATTTCTCGTATAAGATTGTATTTTCTTTCTATGTGTTTGTTGGCCTTGTGGCCTCTCGGTTCCTTAGAATTTGCAACTGCTCCGGCGTTATCACAGTAAACCGTGATCGTGCTGGGCAAATTCGGAATGACATCCAAGTCCACCAGGAAGTTCTTGAGCCAAACCGCTTCTTTCGCTGCTTCACAAGCAGCTACATATTCGGCTTCCATGGTAGAATCGACGATGCATTTCTGCTTAACTCTTCTCCAAGTCATAGCTTCTCCCCCCATACAAAACACACTACCCGAGGTTGACTTTCTGGAGTCTATGTCTGATTGGAAATCTGAGTACGTATAACCGATGGGGATTAGACTATCCTATTGATAAACCAACATTTTGTCCCGTGTCCTCTTCAGATACTTCAAAATGTTCTTAACCGCAGTCCAATGCTCTTTCCCAGGGTTACTTTGATATCTTTCCACCATTCCTACGGAGAAGCAGATATCCGGTCTCATGCACAGCATCGCGTACATGAGGCTTCCCACAGTCGAAGCATAACGGATGCCCTTCATGTTTCTATTTCCTTTTGTGTCTTAGGACACATTTCCTTAGATAGATGGATTCCGTGTCTGAAAGGTACAAAACCTTTCTTGGAATCTTGCATGTTGAATCGCTTCAAAATGATGTCTATGTACGAAGCTTGCGAAAGCCCGATCATCATGTTCTTGCGATCTCGAGTGATCTTGATCCCTAGGATATGACCGGCTTCTCCAAAGTCCATCATATCAAACTGTTTTGACAGTCATGCCCTTACGTCTGACAACATCTTTACATCGTTCCCGATGAGCATAATTTCATCTACGTATAGTACAAAGAATACCAAGGCAGTTCCGTCACGTTTTTTATACACACAACTTTCGAAGTTGTTTTGATCAAAACCGTAGGATTTTATAACTTGATCAAAACATTGATTCCAAGCACGGGATGCTTGCTTTAGCCCATAAATGGACTTCTTTAGCTTGCAAACCAGATGCTCTTGGCCTTTTTCAATGAAGCCTTCGGGTTGTTGCATATAGATTTCTTCATCAAGACTTCCGTTGAGGAAAGCTGTCTTGACATCCATTTGCCAGATCTCAAAATCTAGGTGCGCAACAATCGACAAGAGAATTCGGATGGACTTGAGCATTGCTACGGGTGAAAAAGTTTCCTCATAGTCGATCCCTTCTTTCTGAGTGTACCCTTTCGCCACCAGTCTTGCCATAAAGGTTTCAACCTTTCCGTCTGGTCCCCTTTTTCTCTTGTATTCCCACTTGCATCCAATGAGTTTTACCTCATTAAGTGGGTCGACTAGCTCCCACATTTTATTGTGATCCATTGAACCCATCTCGGCTTCCACTGTTGTTTGCCAAGATGTCCCATCCTTGTCTTGGATCTCCTCATTATAGGACCATGGATCTGATTCTTCTCCTAAGATCAAGTCCGAGGACTCTCCGATCCCTAAGAATCGCTCGGGTTGTCTGACAACCCTCCCACTACGACGAGGTTCCGGTTGTGTAGGTGTGACGTGTGGTATGTTTTCTTGTACAGTTGGCAACGGATTTGCCCCCTAAGTTCTTCTAAGGTAATCTCGCTTCTAGGCTTTTTATTGTTCATATAGTCTTCTTCCAAAAATCTAAAGTGTGTATTGATTACGACCTTTTGATCTTCGGGACCATAGAACATGCATCCCTTTGTTCCTTCGGGGTACCCTATAAACAACCTTAATTCCGAACGTGCATCCAATTTCCCCGCTTCCCTATCCAACACGTATGTCGGACACCCCCAGATCCTCATGTGTCCTAAGCTGGGCTTGCGCCCCGTCCACAATTCCCTAAGGGTCTTTGGAACCGATTTGGATGGCACTAAGTTCAGAATGTAAGTTGTTGTTTGCAATGCGTAACCCCAAAATGATTTTGGTAAATCCGCATAACTCATCATTGATCTTACCATTTCTAGAAGCATTCTGTTTCTTCGTTCTACAACCCCATTTTGTTGAGAGGTACCGGGTGCATTCAACTGGGATGCAATCCCTTCATCCAATATGAGCCTTACACTTCAACCTTTCATGATGGGTTGTTCATTTCTATCTGGGTTGTGAATTCGTACTTAGTCACGAGGAACTGTTAATTTAATCTTCTGTGATCTGGTATCACCAAATTAACTACAACGTAACACGTACTGACTTATCGAATGGGTATGCAGTAATATATATAACATCCATTCATATTTAATGCAACATGTGATAAATAATTTATTTCAGTAAAATAAATAAGAAATTCAGTTTGATTATACAAAGTAAAAGCATACTTTTCAGTATAACCCCAACATTAAATACCCCATACGAGGGTCTTCTCATCATTTGTTGTGTATGCGTTTTCTTCGGAGATAGTAAACCGATATTCTAACATATTTATGACACAATTTATAGCTTGCTCGGAACTGCCTTCCCCCTCTTCCAAGTGACCGGGACACTCTCTGTTGAAGAGGTTTAGAGCATTGTGTCCCAACACCTCCACGGGAAACCTGTTCTCCACCGTGGGGGCTCGGGATACAAGTGTCTTGAGAATGCATGGTATAAGTGTCATTTCTACATTGATGGCCTTCGGGGGATCTTGTTCTCCTCCTCGACATTCTCGTTCTCGGGAGGAGGAGGGGGGAGTGGAGTGTATTTATGAAGCCTAGCATTCACGTCTGGGTTCAACCGCATTCTTCTGCGGTATCCGACGTCGGACAAGTAACAATTGATGAAATTGATACAATCTTCTCTTGTCACGTCGTCTGAAAGATTGTCATAAAGCTCGTTTACATTAGGAATATCTCTATTGAAGGGCGTATGGATTGATCTAAATCCGCCTACGCCTTGTTCTAGAAAGAGCACTCTCTTAAAAACTCACATTGTTCTGAGTAAAAGATTTGTAACATGCATAATTGGTACACTATTAGGAGTCTGTGGGGTGAAATTTTCATTAACAGTTGGAGTATCCTCAAAGTAAGGATCATAAAGAGCCATTAGTGAGGGAGGGAGCTTAACCATGCCATATCGATTTTTTATTAATACAAAAATCTCATTTATCTCCATTTTCACCCCCTCGTGACCATCCTTTGGGAAAGCAACTATTAAAAATGCAAAACGTGCATCTCCTACCTTGGGAGATGAGCAAAAAACAGAAAGTTAATAATAGTTTGGCTAGGCTTAAGGCCTACTTCAAAGAACTAGTGATGCCTCAAGATGATCAGGCTAGGTTTGAGGCCTACATCAAAGAACTGGTGAACCTTCAAGATGATCATTATTATCAAGTGTGCTTGTTAATTTGTTATTTAATGTTTCTGCTTATTATTTTAAAAAGGTTAACCTTGTTATTCCTTTTGACTTGATTTTAGGTAGGAAAAGCATTAAGAGGAATCAATATGTTCAAGAGAATCGAGTCCGCAAATACACGATAAGAGATATTACAAAAGAACCTGCAAAACGGGTGATGTAAATAATATGTAATTAATTTTGAAGCATCGACACTCTTCAAACCATAGCGGTAATGTAAGTAATATGTATATGCAATAGGGAGCAAAAGATGATACTAAACTTAAATGAAAAGTGAAATATATGAGCTAAAACTAGTGATTTGACTTTTAGTAGAATTCAAGTAGGAATCATTTAAAATGCGACTAAACCATCTCTAGGTAATAATTCCATAACTTTTTCCAATCACATTCTTTTACAGTTATTTTTTCAATTGCATATTCATTTAATGTAACACCCCAGAACATCAGTATGAATTATTATAAATTTAAATAGTAGAATTTAAGCAAATTATGTAAATAATTGTGGATACATGGATAATACTATTTGTTATACATAGTATTAATTGAATGACATTAGAAAAATAGAAAAACAAATAAATGGAGTTTGACCCTAGATGTACATTTATATAAACATACTACTTAGAACCAATAAATATTGTGGCCTAACAATAATATTATGATATGTAATAATACTAAATATAATAGATGAATGAGATAAGAGAATCCAGATAATTCATTTACTTAGAACCAAACCTGCCTAGGAAGGAAAGTACTAGGTGTTAGCTCTGTCATTACATAAAAATAAGAGAAATTATGTATGATAGCCACGTATCAAACCCAAAATCAGATTATCCTTTCCCTTGAGCTTTCGGCATCCTTTCTATATCCACCACAATTGTACCGCCATTGATATAGACGGAGTTGCGCCGCCATCGTCTTTATTCACACTACCGCTATCACTCTGGTCTCCACTTGCCCTCCATCCGTATATCACAACCAAAGTTACAACTACCTGAGATTAATAAGGCCTAATTAATTAAACCACAACCCACTTCCCTCGCTGCCACTAGTGGCGGCAGAACCTTGCTTCAATTTGTCACCGCCGCTGTACCGTCCCTTGGATTTGAGATAAGAGTTTGAGACTCTTGGGACTAGTTAGCCTTATCAAAGGGTAACGAAGATTGAGGATAATAAAGGGTGTTGCATTGCATCATTAGTTGCAGCTTCTATTTTATAAAGTGAGGGCAAATTCCACTCTTCACTGAGTTAAATATTCTATGTTATGATTGCTATGTTAATATGTGATATATGAATGATATATGTCATGATTACGTGATAAATGTAAAATATGTATGCAAGTCGGGTAATGGCCGTGTGTATGTAAGCCGGGTAATGGCCCGTTCAATATGCAAGTCGGGTAATGGCAGTACAATGTGCAAGCTGGGTAATGGCCCGTACTGTATGCAAGTCGGGTAATGGCCTATACATTGAGTCAAGGTCGACAAGGGCAGCTGAGTGACCAGGGAGTGTCAGTGTCTCTCCCCGATGTGTCACCTTGTCATTGGGTCGAGGTCGACACGGCCGTTAGTGACCAGTGAGTGCCAGTATCTCTCCCTAATGTTGCATGTTTTCATGAGCTACATTTAAATATAATATATTGATTACATATGTCTTTTAACAATGCGATCATTGATGTTTTTTTCCATTTGGGTGTATTTCGAACATTTCATTCCCCACGATTTAATTTTCTGAGGGGTGAAGGAGCTTGGGCAAGGCATGCCTAGGAAGTGGACGCAAGTAATTTATGAAGAATAAAGTAATGTTTTAAGATACGAGTCTTGAACTGTAATTTTAAATTATTTGTCTTGTAATAATCTCATCTAATTAATCATATTTTTTTAATTAAGTTATCATGTCAATTTGGGAATGCCTTGGCTCATTTGTGTGTTATTTTTAAATTTGGGCGTTTCATTTAATGAGTATTTCGCCTCCAGTCAAACTTTCTCAAGTCTTGAGATAAATAAATGTTCGTTACCAAATTATAATTCGTATTATGAATTATTAATTAATAGTGTATTTTATTTCGGCTATTTTTTATTCTTTTAATTCATTTGGTCAAATAACTGGTGAACTTTCATGATCATTGATCAAGTATGTTTGTTAATTGAGTTTTTAACGTTTCTGCTTATTATTTCAAAAAAGTTAACCTTGTATTTCTTTTGACTTGATTTCAGGTGGGAAATGAATTAAGAGGAATCATAATTGAATATATTCAAGAGAATCAAGTTGAAAAATAAAAGATAAGAGTTACAAAAGAACTTGCAAGTAGGGTGATGTAAGTAATATATAATTAATTTTGAAGCATCGAAACACTTCAAGCCAGAGCGACGATGTAAGTAATATGTATATGCACTAGGAAGCAAAATGTGATACTAAAATTTATCAGACGTTATTCTGGTAGCCAAAGCAAAGTGGTGCCCCAATCAATTTCGCATTGTCTTAGTATTATTCTTAATATGTTCATTTTTCTTTTCACACAATCACATTGATTTTTTCTATTGTTCTTAAACATTTATAATAAAGTTATTACGTAATTAATTTTGAAGCATTGACACACTTCAAGTCAGAGCGGTGATGTAAGAAATATGCATAGTGTTGGTCTTATGTACAAAATT
This sequence comes from Stenogyne calaminthoides, assembly GCA_037126765.1. Taxonomy (NCBI): domain Eukaryota; kingdom Viridiplantae; phylum Streptophyta; class Magnoliopsida; order Lamiales; family Lamiaceae; genus Stenogyne; species Stenogyne calaminthoides. Next base: position 28,490,369 of record JBBCBC010000010.1, on the reverse strand, counting down.
TCACATGTAAAAATAGCCAAAAATAGGAAGACATTAATTTTTTGGGTTGACCCGCGAGATGAGGGTCAGGAATCATGTAGATCATGTCAGTTCTGATATATGTAAAGAACTGTTCAATTTAGTCACGTGTTAGCACTTGTGATGCAGCGGGCGTATCGATTGAACAATTAACACCTTCTAAGATACGTTGATTCAAAGATTGAATACCCGTAAAATAGACAAACAGGGAAAACCTTTTTCTTAATTCATCATTCAACTGAATAAAAGACTTACAGGACTGACACTTAAATAGACTTGAAACCCTAATTAATTATGGAATAAAATAAATCATAACAAATTAAATAAATATTTTAATTACTAATTTCCTAAAATTCTTGATTCTTAAAATCGGCTCATAATTATCCGAGATGGCTATCGCGATCTCATCTCCATCATTCTCACCCTCTTTGAAATGATTCGTCCTCGAATCGAAATCGATCTCGTCTCCAGAAGAATAAAGTACAATCACCAAATAATTTAGTTCAAAAATATCGACAGTTCGAGTATGACTCAAAATCTTGAGACGATAGGATTGACTTTTCATAGCACTGCCAACAAAGTAACTATCATTAATTATAAAAAAAAATAAAGTTATTTTGTAAGAGATAACCTTCATCGTCATCGAGGTAGACTTCGTTTGACGTCGTATCGAGACCCCAAAAATTGGCATCGTAATCATTTTCCGTATCAAAATTTTTGCACGGAGAGTCTTCAGGCTTGACATAAAAAATGAGATGCACATAATCAATTACGGGCTCTTCTTCATCATAAATAGTTGGCCCGTCATAATATTCAATAGTCTCTTTGGGATCAAAAGTTGTATTGTTCAAATTAAGTGGATCATCATCCACAAAATAATTAAAAACACTTGCAGGCCCCTTATCAAAATGAGAGGTGTCAAGCCCAATGTCCTCCAAAGAATACTCTGTCCTGAATTGACCAATTTCATTGTCAAAATTAGGATGCTCAATTGACTCATTCTCTAACTCATCCAAAAGGCTCGTAAATCCATTCTCACTCAAAGGCCCAACTCGCTCAAAAAAATCAGAACAATAACTAAAAGGCCCACTCTCAGCATCATGTTCGACAAAACCTGCCGGCCCATGTGTTGTGGGTAGGGCAACACAATTCTCGTCAATGCCTTCTTCTCCAAGAACAGCCGTATCAACAGTGTATAGAATGCGATCAATCCCCTGATTAGCGGCGGCCATCAACGTGATGCCGGAGGTCGAACCAGGCACGACGGACTGGCAGCGGCGTCGAGCGGCAAGCGGTTGTGCAGCGCTTGTAGGCTGGTGAACAGTCGCGAACGCGCGGTGATCGGTGGGAGAGCGCGACATGAATCCAGCGTGCGATGGTGTCGGCTGAACGCGGCGGTGCGTCGCGGAGGAAATAGAATCTCGCTGACGGGAGATGTGGGATGCGAACTGGTGACGATGTCGATTGGGTGATGGGGTGGCGGCGCCAAAACGCTGTAATTGCCGGTGTAATTGGCCGCGATCGCCTGTTGCTCGCATCGTGAGCAATTGCACAACGTTGGCCAATTGTGTTGTGAAGTCGTCCAATCTCTGCGCAAGGGCGTCATCACGGTAGGATTCACGGCTAGGCGGCATCTGGAGCGTGGCCTGGCAATCTGAATATCAACTGATGCAGCGGGCGTATCGATTGAACAATTAACACCTTCTAAGATATGTTGATTCAAATATTGAATACCCGTAAAATAGGCAAACTGGAAAAACTCTTTTCTTAATTCATCATTCAACTGAATAAAAGACTTACATGACACTTAAATAGACTTGAAACCCTAATTAATTATGAAATAAGATAAATCATAACAAATTAAATAAATATTCTAATTACTAATTTCCTAAAATTCTTGATTCTCCAAATCGGCTCCTAATTATCCGAGATTGCTATCGCGATCTCGTCTCGATCAACTTGTGTCCAACTGGTTAAGGATGTGGAATATTTATCTATCGGTCATAGGCTTAACTCATGTCCAAAGTCTTACTTAGTTCTTTTTTATATTAATCCTTATTTAATTCTTTTGACTTCGCTTTTTTTTTATTTAGTTTTTTTTTATATTAGTCCCTATTTATTTCTTTTGACTTCGCTTATTTAAATTTTTTTTATATTAGTCCTTATTTAATTCTTGACTTCTATTATTTTATTTATTTAAATTTTTTTACATTAGTCCTTATTTAATTCTTTTTACTTCGCTTATTATTTTTTTCTATTTTGCAAAAACATATTAGTATTTGATTTTTCTTTGCCTTATTTAGTTCTTTTTTATATTAGTCCTTTTTTGTTATGAAATAAATAAGATTAAATGTCCTTTGTAAGTTACAAGAACATTTCATGGGAGTTACAAGCAATGATATAGGTCTATTCATTGCCTCTTTATTGCCTTAGTGATTATCATTTATGTATATTCATGCAATGAGTCCCTATAAATAGGTGTCATGACATCTCCATTTGTACACACAACCAAGAAATTAGTAAAACTCTCATGACTTGATATCGCCCCCAGATGTAGTCATTATTGACGAACTGTGTAAACAAATTGTGTTCTTCATTTATTTAATAACACATTATTAGCACGATTGTTCTACCCATTAGTTTTCAGAATTTCGAAGTCTTCCTTTTCGAATTTCTTCCCCTTAATCGATTAGTAATTATGATCACTACATTATTATCTTTTTGTTCCTTATGAAATTTGTGAGTATAAATTTATGGTTTTAATTGTTTAGAGAATTTTTATTTGGGGTTTGATATTCTAATACTTCTTTGTTTAAATTGTGAAATTTTTAACTACGTAAAAGAAATAGATGATTGATGTGTTGAAAACAAAAATATTCAAGTTGAATATCTTTGTTAATTGGTTTCAATTATTCATGGATTATGGGTTTCAATGGATATCCTTCTTAAATATGTTCATTGGTGCTAAATTATCGATTTATTAGTCAGTGACTGAGAATTTGAATTTTATACATGTTTTGCATGTTTGGGCAATTTATGTTTTTGTATTGATATCAATAATGTAATCATTGTGATTATTTACTTATTTATGTGCATTTGTACTCATAATCTTCAAGTATTGAACCTCTTACATTTGAACACTTTTCATGTATGAATATGATACTTTATTCGTTCTTGTTATACTAGTTTGACCAAATTCTAAGACCTGGTAATAATCGTTGGTTTTTCAAAATAGTATTTATGTGTTGACAATTATATGAAATTCGTGACGAATATTGGTACTTGACTATTGTTTTCCTGTTTTTGTTTAATGTTTTGATAATTCTATGAGTTGAATTAATTTAGCGGATGATTAAATAGTATTATTTTATGTTACATTCCAATGGAAATATTAATTTTATAAAAGCCCATAAGTGTTGTTATGAATTCGAAATATGCATCTGAATACCAAACATATTTATATGATTATTTAAATTTACTCAAAGGACATACAAGTCTGAATTTTTATGTCTTGGGTGGTTATTGGTCCAATCAACTATTGAAAAATAAAAATATTTGATAATACTAATAAAATTTTATGAAGCTTTTCATTAATGATAATAACCTTCGACCTGGGCTTTCGACATTGAGAGTCATTCTGAGGTTATGGGTCTTGGAAATACTATTGTTGATAATAATAAATTATCGAATCAAGACCGTGTGAAAATCAATAATTTTATTTTCTCATCATTTGAAAATGATGGATGAAAATATTGATACTAATCATGTTAATGAGAATATTTTTTATAATGGTATGATGAAATTTCATTCTTCCTGAAGAACCAATGAATATGAAATATATGAGATTAAATTATGATGGTGATGTTTGTCTAATTGATAGTGCTCTATGCACACACTATACTTAATAATATAAGATATTTTTCTCATTTGGAAGAGAGGGAGACAAATGTTAATATTATAAGTAACAGTGAAAATTTGATTGAAGACTCTAAAAGAGCTACTATATTTTCCCTGAAAAAATTAAACTCGTTATAAATGCACTATTGTCTCCCTAGTCTCGAGAAATCTATTGAGTTATAAGGATATCCACATAAATGGGTATCATATCTAAAGACTCTAAATGATAAAAATATTGAATGTTTATTTATTAAAAAAAATATTTATCAATTCTCGAAAGAAGTGTGTATTAGATAAAGTGTATTCACTATCCTTTCATCTATATTGTAGAAAAATAAATACGATTGATATATATCACCTAGTAGACCGAAAGTCTACTAATCCCACTGATTTTAATGACTCCAGAAGAGTTACTAAATCACATATTCTTGTAGAATATATGTTTCGATTGAGATTAATGTCCCTAAACGACATTCAATTTAAACAATTGAGTCAATGAATGTCATGAATATACTCCCCTTTACAACTAGTGCGTGGGAAATGATCAATCATTGCCCATCTGCAAATTTTAAGTTGTGCAGTACATGTATCACCACCATAACGAACCTAACAACCCAGATTGGTTAACTGCACATTTAATGAAGATCATTTTTCGGTATTAGGGGGAGATAAGAATCCAAAACTAAATGAATGCCGAGAAATTTCCCTGAAGGAAAAAAATCTTCACTACTTAGACTCACACACTAGTGAAACTGAACTATAAATTCAAATGACAATTAACTTGCAATTAACAGGGTTTCTTATTTTCGTGCACTATCCCTTCCTTTCCCCTTGTGATTAACAATTGATTTTGCAAATTCAATCTTATGGATTTTGATTTTGAAGATTTGGGATTAGGGTTATTTTCAGCAAATTGAGGTCTAGTTTTAATACGCCATGGGTTTCATGTTTTGCGAGGCTTCAGGAATTAAGTGTTTTGCAAAAAAAAAGGGGGGCTTCCAAAATAGGGATTTAAGTGTGTGTGTGTGTGTGTTTTTTTTTTTTTTTTGCCACTTCCTTATTTAGTTTAATTAAAAAAAAACCACGTCAGATTTACCTGAAAGATCACCTTTGATAGCAGATCATAGGACCAAAAAGTTGAATTTTACAAAGTTATAGGACGAAAATCAAACAGCCAAAATTACTAGGACCAAAATCAAAATAGGTCGAACTTACAAGACAAAAAAATTAATTTTTTCCACTATTTAAAAAATAAACATTTTAAAAACAAAAATTATTTTTATGTATAACAGTATCAGAGTATATATAAACATAATTCATGGAAGTGTTACTCTTTATATATTTATTTAGAAATGACTCGTCTAGTACCAACTGGGAAAATTAGAAAAAGAATGAGAAAGTAAAATAAGATGAAAGAACAAAAATTAATTGAGTCCACAATAAATCCATTATGACCTCAGTGGAAATTTCGGACAAGATACAATAACTCAACACGCAAACAACACGAAAATTGCAAGTTAGTGTTTAGGCTTATCATGTTTGTATTCTTATCGTTTCTGCCTAGTAAGGACACGAAAATTTCGTGCCGTGTTCGTGTTTGTGTCGTGTCAACCCATTAAGCACAATAAAATTAACAGATGACACAATAACCAGTTAACAATCTGTTAACCTGTTAGTGATCCGATAATATGTATTCGATAATAACACGATAATGACACACTAAGTTTTCAAATTTTAAATAATTAAATATTTTAAATATAATTTTTTTTTAAATCTAATATTTTAATATTTACAATTATAATTTTGAATTGTAATATTTTCTAATTTATTTATTTTTTTCATAATGTCTTTATCGTGTCATGTCGACACGAATGCTATTGTGTCGTGTTCTGATGTCACCTTATCGTGTCATGTCGTTATCGTGTCAACAGGATAAACAACACAATTTGCCACCCCTATTATGACCACATAATTTGAAAAGATATTATCTTTTAACATATAAATACTTCATGGAATGTCTTGTCTTAGCCTTGTTTGTTTCTAGTTTGGCAAGTAACTTTTAGAATTTCAAATCCTCGTTTATTTATCAAGATTTCAGTATAGGATTTTCCTTCAAAATTATACTCTATAATATCTATGATACACTTATTTTACCTTTTTCTAAATACAATTTTCAATACATTATCAATCATTTATCACACACATGTTATATTGTAAAAAGTAATGTAGAAATGATTATGTAATGATTGATCATTACATATATAAGATATAAGATCATTTTCCTGACATAGTTTGGAGTTCCTTATAACTTAAGAAATTCATGGTTTTTGGAAAGAAGGGAAGACACTTTTTCAATATTCTTTGATTTCAAAGAAAGGAAAATTGTCCGTTTTTCTTGAACTTGAATAAAAAAATGAAAAATATGAAAAAACCGATTTCTATCGGAATCGAACCGATGACCATCGCATTACGATGCTCTAACCTCTGAGCTATGCGGGCTGACAAAATAAAAATTTTCTATGCATAGAAATTCAATACACTATAGTATAAGTATAGTGTCTATAGAAACATAGACAAGAATATAATCGATAATTCCCAATAAATGTTGGATATTTCCGAACCTGATTATAGAACATAACGATTTATATAGTGAATATAGAATTGTGATTTATTTATCACAATTCTAAATTCGAATATTATTCTATTCGATAGTAAATCTAAAATATTTTTAGAAAGTCTAGTCCAATTTTTTTTATTTTTAATTCACATGACATTTGAAATTCTTTTTGTTACACTTCTATATTTTCTATCCTATATATGTTTAATTCTATATTTCTTTTGAATTCAATTGATTAGTTATAACTAATCAGACATTCCTCGGCCTTTATTCGTAAATGAAAAAAAAAAGAATCGACCCTTCAAGTATCCCACCTCGAATGGTAAAATGGCAGAAAGAGAAAGATATATATGGGGTATATATCAATCTATATTGAATTCCCGATACAGAAATGATAAAATCCAATTGGATTGGATTCAATATGGGCTTCCTATAGGTAAGAAGGAAAATATTTTTTTCGCGATAGTAATCCCTATCTAATAAACTCAATTCAAGGGTTCCCATATAAATAAAAAAGGGAATGATACCATAATAAGATCCTAATTTCAAAACAAAAACAAAAAAGTAAGAGGGGATATGGCGAAATCGGTAGACGCTACAGACTTAATTATAATTAAATTGAGCCTTAGTGTGGGAAACCTACTAAGTGATAACTTTCAAATTCAGAGAAACCCCGAAATTAATCATTATGGGTGATCCTGATCCAAATCCTGTTTTTTCAAAACAAAGGTTCAAAAAACCGAATAAATGATAGGTGCAGAGACTCAACGGAAGTTGTTCTAACAAATGGAGTTGACTGCGTTGGTAGAGGAATCCTTTCTACGGAAACTTTAGAAAGGATGAAGGATAAACACATTTATCGAATACTATATTAAATGATTAATGATGACCCGAATTCGTATTTTTGAATATGAAAAATAGAAGAATTGGTGTGAATTGATTATATATTAAAGAAAAAATCGAATATTCATTCATCAAATCATTCACTCCATAGTCCGATAGAACTTTTAAAGACCTGATTAATCGGACGAGAATAAAGATAGAGTCCCATTCAACATGTCAATACCGGCAACATTGAAATTTATAGTAAGAGGAAAATCCGTCGACTTTAAAAACCGTGAGGGTTCAAGTCCCTCTATCCCCAAAAAACCCTATTTGACTCCTAAAATAGTTAAGTTATCCCATCCCCCATTTTCAGTAGCGGTTCCAAATTCCTTTATCTTTCTGATTCTTTGACTTTCGCATTTGGGCGTAAATGACTTTCTCTTATCACATGTGATATAGAATACACATCCAAATTAAGCAAGGAATCCCTATTTGAATAATTCACAATAAATAGATGCAGGACTTGGAGAAAACTTTGTAATCCCGCCTGCCCCTTTAATTGACAGAGACTACAATCATCCCATAAAATGAAGATGGGATGCTACATTGGAATGGTCGCGATAGCTCAGCTGGTAGAGCAGAGGACTGAAAATCCTCGTGTCACCAATTCAAATCTAGTTCCTGGCACATGGTTAAAGAGGTATTTCTTTGATAAATTAATTGATATGAAGCGAGATACATATTGATTGTGAATCTGGATCATAATACATACTTTTATCTATCTTAGCGAGATATACCCCATCTATAAAATAGATGGGTAGAGTTTCTTAAATTCTTAAATAAATAACATGAAATTCGATTTTCTCTTCTTTTTTTTCTTTCGTGCAAAAAGAATATTAATACTTTATACATAATACATATTTCATATTTGAAAGGTTCAATTAGTTGGTTGAAAGAACAAAAAGTAAAAGTTGAAATAGAGAAGATTCGGATCAGATACAAAAAAAATAAATTGAATTGGATACCCTTTCATTTCTTAGTATTTTCGTCTCTATTCGATTTCCTATTTCATCTCGACGTGACTTTCTACAACCGATCGAAGCAATAGGCGGAGTACAAGGTTCATGACGCAGAACTCGTTTGATTCATCCTATTGGTTCGGCTCATACGTAATAAGTATCTTCAAAAAAAATCTAAGATTCCCAACAAATCCCCAATTCAATCTTTTTTTGTTAGCCTATCCACAATTCCCTAATACAAATACAAAAGAGACCCCGATTATTCTAGTTAATCTATAATAGAAAGCCAATCTTCGAATCTCTGAAATTTTATAAGTGGAAATTACTTTCTTATCATTCAATGAGCATCTTGTATTTCATAAAAATTGGGGGCAATATAATCCTTACGTAAGGGCCATCCAATCCAACTTTCAGGCATTAAGATACATTCCAGGCGCGGATGATTATCATAAGAGATTCCCAACATATCATGAAATTCTCGTTCTTGAAAATCCACGCTTTTCCAAACCCAGAAAAATGAACGGAATTCTAGGATTCCTCCTTGAGGCAAACACTTTTATGCATACTTCTTCTGGTTGATCCACACCATACTCTATTCTGGTAAGATGATACATGCTAGCTAACAGTCCGTCGGGTGCTACATCATAGGCACATTGGGAGCGTAGATAATTGTAACCATATACATATAAAATGATAGCAATGGAGTGCCAATCCTCGAGCTTTATTTGTAAAGTCTTTACTCCTTGATAATCAAAGCCCAAAGATCTATGAATTATCCCATGCTTGACTAACCAAGCAGACAAACGACCTTGTATCTTTTTTATCTCCCACATTTTTATTTAGAATATTTCACATTTTCGATCAAATTGATGAAGATTGACACGTTGCTTGTTATTATGTACAAAGGAGTCCTACCTAATTCACCAATTCATGAGAAGATAATGAACTTTTATATTCGAAAAAGTTTTCAGTAGGGATTTCTGAAGTAGATGGCATTTGATAGAGGAATCTTTGATGATAATTTCCATTATTCATATTGCGTCCAACATGAAACTTGTGATTAGTCGTAAAACACCGATTTGCTTGTTGAGACCCAATTCTATTTTCATAGATTTCTCGAGATATTTTCTTACGAAGTTTTGTTATAGCATCTATAACCGCTTCCGGTTTAGGGGGACAACCCGGCAAATAAACATCCACAGGAATTAGTTTATCGACTCCCCGAATAGTACTATAAGAATCGATACTGAACATCCCTCCTGTAATTGTACACGCTCCCATAGCAATAACATTTTTGGGTCGGGCATTTGCTCATATAATCTCACTAAGGAGGGGGCCATTTTCATTGTTACTATTCCCAGCTGTTAAAATTAGATCCGCTTGTCTAGGACTCGATCTTGGTACTAGTCCATAACGATCAAAGTCAAACCGTGATCCTATTAGTGAACCAAATTCAATACCATAAACTAAAGAGTCTTGACCAATTTGAAAGATCATTTAATGTAGTTGAAATAACTGAAATTTCGGTCGTTCGATTAAGTAGAGGAAACTCAATGGAATTCATAACTTTTTCAATCTTTTTTTCCCCTTTCTTTTTATTGTCTCAATATTCAGGAGCTAAGACCATCCCAATGCCCCCTTTCTCCATGAATAAACTAAACCAACAATTAAGATGAGCACGAAAATTAAAGCTTCTATAAATACGGATACGCCCAATACATCAAAACTCATTGCCCATGGATAAAGAAAAACTGTTTCAACATCAAAAACAACAAAAACTAGAGCAAACATATAATAACAGATTCTAAATTGTAACCAAGCATCGCCTAGAAAATTTCTCCGGGCCTTTCCTAATCTGGGCTAAAATCCCATAAATAAAAAATGTCAAAATAGGAACAAGACTTGATATTATTAGAAATGCCCAAAAAATATCATATTCGTAAAGCAAAAACATAGACGCACTCCTATGAACGTGAAAATTATGCCGGATTGGTTGATTTGAATTAAATTTATAAAGTCATCCATAATTGGTTGGTCCAAATAAAATGAATTCTTGTTTTGACAAAACCTTCTAGTCTCCTTTTGAGACATATCTCATTTCAAGATTTATCGACTGACTTGACCGGGATTCCATTTTAAGTCTATTTTATTTTTTATTTTCATTTTCTTTAATTACTTTAGTTAGTATAACTCTATATGTTATGCTTAGACAAATTTTCTTGTTTTCACCTAGGATTCTTGCTAAAGAAAGTGACTTCAAAATAAAATCGAATTCTTATTTTGATTATTTGAATTATTTTTTTTATAAAAATTCGATTTATCGATTTTGATTTTTTAGGAAGAGAATCGGGAGGTCTTTTTGTCATTTTTTTTTCTTAGTGATTTAGAGTATTCAACTGGAGTAAAATGGGTAGGTATTTCCATCTTAGGATTTCGAATATCTTAATTTGAGTGTTGGTATATTCGTTTATTAAAACAAACGGTGGGGTTTTCTCTTGATTTAATAGAGAAAAAGAAGACCGTCCCCTTGTTGTTTTGGTGTGCTTCCCTAGGTCTAGTTTTTAGGTATACCAAAAAAGGGAGTCTGGCTAACTTAACCCCTTGCTTATGGACAGTAAAATTCATATGGAATTTCCTCAGAACGATTAATGACAAAGGGTGGGTTTGTTTATCCACGGTTGGCACGATTGGAAAATGATTGGTTCGATCTCTTGAAATACGTTTTTCTTTCAGTTTTCCGTTCGGCTTTAAACGATTCCTCTGAATGAGTTTCTAGGAAAATTTTGGTTTCGATGAACTAATCGGTCAGTAACAAGAAACAGACCATTTTAAAAAAATCACACAAAGGCAAAACTGAAAAACTTGCTCTCAGGTTTGTGTTACTGTAAAGACAAGCATATGTTACTGTAAAGGGCAATTATGTGCTACTCTTAGAACAAGTATCACATACTTGTACTTATAATGATACATGTAAGGTATTGAAAAATGTGTTAATATATGAGCACAAAGGTGATACTTTAAGGAGAAATGAGTGTTACTATATGAACAAAACCCCATTCACTCTGATACTTCCACTTCCCCCTCAGTTTTTTGTTGTTTCCCTCTGTTTGGACTATATTTCACGGTTTCTTGATCCCTGAATATTTTATATAAGTGTTTATGGTAGGAGTTAAGAATATAATCTAGCTGAGCCGAGCCGACCGAACCTTAGAGTGTTTGAGTTTGGTTCGATTACTTTCGAGTCGAGCCCGAGCTTAATTATCAATTTTTAATTAGATTACTCATCAATTAATTATAAATAATAAAAGTTATATTTTTAAAAAATCATATATGGAGTGTCTACTAAATTTTTTAAATAAGTTTAATTACATATTTGTATATTTATCATATATATTTAGTGTGAAAATAATAAATCAAACTACTCATTATTATTTATACGAGTTAGCTCACAAACTTATTAACAAGCCTGTTTACGAGCTAACAAACGGAATACCATTGAGCTTGAGTTGTTCGTTTATGATGACGAGCTTTACTAAATGAGCTCGAACGAATATTTATCGAATCGAATAACGAATAATTAGCGAACAACTTGGTTTGACATCCCTAGCAGAAGCGTCATGAAAAACCAATCATGTACATCATCATTATTTTCTAATTTATTCATATGTGTTGCATTCACAACGCGAACTTTGCTTCATCCATGGTACGTATGTATCTATGAACTACTGAAAAGAAAAAGTTTTGCAACGAAATAACATTTATTTTCACCAACATTATAGAAAATAAAAGAAGCATGCAATCTTTGCCACATAAAAACCAGGCAGTACGTCGCAAGAAAAATATAAAATTACACTTTAGGCTTCTCAAAATCACTATCTTGCTAGCAAGCTCTTACTACCATCCTAATCATTCTTAAAAAATTCTAACTCCTTGACCAACCACAACCTTCTCAGAAAATCCGTCAACAATTTGAGATAAAATTTGATAAAACCAAGAAAAGTTGAAATCAAGAACTGGAAAATCATCCTGCCCTTCTTCAGCTGTGACGTCTTCTCTGATGGTCTCGAGCTTCGGAGAATGAGACGGTCTCACGGGGAACACAACAGGCGACGGGGTGACCTCGATTATTGCCACCTTCTTTGCCATTTTCAAATAAACCTAGAGGTGTATGTATATTTAATTCCTCACTAAAATGATTTGAAGCAATTAATCAATGAGTTTTTACTTGATGATTTAGAAAAAGGGGGGGGAACTTATATAGGCTTAAGTAGTGGAAAATATCTAAGTTGAGAAAATGATAGGTTGAAAATAACCAAGCTTCCTATGAGTTACACGTTAGGTTCGTGGAAATTGAATTCAATAATTGGATAGTATGATGTGAATGTGATTTTAGTGCTATTTTCATTTTTTTCCCATGCTTTAAAGAAATATTTTATTGTGGGGTACAAAATTTTGAATCAAGTTATTAATATGTATAATTTTTTTAAATATTTATTAATTGGTTCAAAATAATTGCACATATGCAGTCAAAGTTGCACATAATATGCAAATGTATTTGTTCATGTGCAATATTTTTATACATATGTAATTATTATTCCCTTCTTTTTTAATTAGTTGACGTTTTAGGTTTTAATTATTTTTTTATATTTGTCGTTCTGATTATTTATTTCTGCTTCTCTCAATTTTACCCTTTTTGGACCCCTCTTTTCTTCCAGTTCGATTCCCCTGTTCTACTTTTCGTATTCCATTGGTGTTTAATTCCTTCTGGATCTTTAACACATGGACCCATGGTATGGTGGTCCGTTGGATATTTTTTTATTATTACACGTGTCATTCATCCATAATATGGAATACAAAATGAAACACCTGTTGGGAAATTTGTAGTTAGTTTTGATGGAAATTCCAAAACAGATTGTAATAGGACCAGTCAGAACTGTTAGCTGACTGATGACTTATAATCAGGATAGGATGACCAACTGAGTTGAATAGACAACTGATGTATAAGATAGGTCACAAATTGAGGGGAACTCAATATGTATAGGTCGAGGTCAGAAGATCAGAAGATCAGACAAGTCAGGTCAGAAGATCAGACAAGTCAGGTTAGAAGATCAGAAGATCAGTCAAGTCAAAAGATCAGAAATGTTAGATAGTTAGATGATCCGGTAAAGACACGAAGAAGAAGACCAGAAGACCTGAAGATCAGATGATTACCAGAAGAACAAGATCACAAGACCAGAAGACCTATATCAAGCGAGTCTGCTAGTTGAGCTAAGACAACTTGCATCAGAAGACTCTACTATTTTTTTTGGTAGATCGGTCATTTTTATCCGATCAAAGTCACTCACACCAGGTGACAACTGATGGTGCACCTGATCATACGTTGTCAATCAGACAAGAAAAATGTCAACCTTAGTTGGTAAATTAAGCAAACACTGAATAAGTGTACTTGTTAACCAATAAGAACGAGACACGTACGTACGGAGCTGATATTGCGGGATTCGGCGCTGCATAGTCAGACAACTACAAAGGACAAACATACATACTTTTGGCCATGCCATTCCTGAAGCACGTCACATCAAGCCTGCAAGCTACCAAAAATAGCCTGAAATTCATATTACTCTCCAACGGCTCTTTGATTTCAAGGTCTATAAATATGGGATCATCCTTAATAGTGAAGACACGGAAATTATCATCAAGCTCAAGCACAAACAAATTTCCGCACGAAGAACACTCAATTGAAGCTTATTTTCTAAGTGTTCATCCCATAGTTCTTAGCATAGAAATCTTATCCTCTAGCTTTAGGCTACACAAATACTAGGATAGATTTCCAGTTGGAACAACAATAAATCTTATAGCCAAACCCAAAAGTTAGGTTAAGTTTGTTTTGCAAGATTTCAGACTAAGGTTTCTAGTTTCTGATTTCTGGGATCGGTTGAGTGAGAACTCCTTAAACATCTGTTGTACTGTGTTGGACTAACACATTAAACTAAGTCCAAGTTGGTTAAGTTGGTGCCCCCACTGATAGGGAAGAGTGGACGTACTACTGGTTGTCCGAACCACTATAAAAATCTTGTGTGCTTTATCTGATTTACTTGCTTTGCACTATAGCACACTACCAGATTTGATATTGCATACAAATTCGAAGTCCGGATGATTCCTGCTTTTTCAGTTTTTGCATCAAGCAACCCGATCCGACTTGACACATTTTGTCATCCGGGAAAAAATGAATTCATAAGCAAAAAAATCGATTCTACAAAAACCGATTTTTTCACACGGGTTAAAACTTAGCTTTCGCACATTAGTTAAACTGATAGACACCGAATTGATCTGCCATCAGACGATCAGTAAGTTGGATATCAGTCCAAACTGATTCACACGCACTCTGATCAGGCTACTTGCTATCACACATGATCTTGCACAAAAGTTTTTTAAGTCTATTCACCCTCCCTCTAGACTTACGCCCCATTTAAAACCCGTTCAGGACCTACAAGTGGTATCAAAGCAGTGGTTCTACGGACCACTGGCTTTGAGTATCATCGGTTCTTGAGGAAGAATCATTGTGGTCACTTGAACAGATCTTGAAAAACCTGTTTTTAAATTCATCTGTTTTCAAAACTCACAATCAGCATGGATAATACCTCGGGTATGTATCATGATCTGCATAAGTTCTCTATTGATGAGTATGCTGATTGGAACATACTCATGAGCAACCATCTGGGAGCTATAAGCAGCAGAATGATGGAAGTTCTTGAACAAGGACCCATCATCATCTACTACAACAACCCAGCTTGGAAAAAGTGATCTAGAATTTCCAGTTGGAGCCCGAATCAGAAAGAGTCCTTCTCTGATGGATGCCGAGGAAAGAAATTATCCAATCTGGATACTGTGGCCAGACATATTATTATGAAGACGATGGGCAAAATAACTAGAGAGAAGATCAAGTATCTCAAGACAGCCAAACAGATGTGGGATACGCTTGCTGAGATGTGCGAAGGAAATGATTTGATCAAAGACAATAGATTGCAAGTCGAACTGGTTAAATTTGAGAAACTCAATATGCTACCAAATGAAACCATAAATCAGCTCAATGGAAGAATCACCATATCTGTCAACAAGCTACGGGAACTGGGATGAAATGTCAGACAAAGACATTAACTACAAGATCTTGAGATCTCTGACAAAGAAATGGGATATCAAAGTTACTATGATAAAGGATTGTCAAGATATTGCGAAGATGAAGCCAATCAACCTGTTTCTGAGCCTTAAAGCCCATGGGTTTGATCTGATTGAAAGAGGGCAAGAAGAAGATGATGAGTTGCCTGTCGAAGTCACACCTACCACATCAAAAGCAGTTGCCATTCAAAGTAGCCAGCAGCAGCTCAAAGTCTACTGAATCGATTGGGAATATCAAGAGTCAGACTGAACAGATTGCTTTGCTGACCAGAAAACTTGAAAGATCCAACATTCAACTTGGAAAATATCGGAAGTTTTATAGAGACTATCAGAACAGCAGAGGATGAGACAGGAGATCAACCGAAAGATCACAAGAGAGGAATATATCTGATGATAGAAGAGATGATCATAGGGAGGATCACAGAGATGATAAGAAAAGAGATGATCATTCTGATGATAGAAGAGACAACAGATCAAAAAGGAGGAATTCTGATCACAGGCAAACGGGGAAGTCACCTGACAGATTCTACAGAAGGAATGACTCACCTGACAGAAGAAGTTTCGTGGAACGTGGAGCATGTTTCAACTTTCACAAACCAGGTCACTATAGTGCAAACTGCCCTGACCTGACTCCAAAAGAAATAGAAGACAAGCGGAACAGAAGAGAGCAAAGATACAGAGACAGAAAATCCATGGTTGCTAATACATCTGGGATAGATGACTCTTATTTGCCTTCAGAAGATTTTGGTTATTCATCTGTAGAAGACTTCTGCCTGATGACGATTGCTGATGATTTCAACGACTTCGAAGATCTGATGTTCTCATCTAATGACGACATCTGCCTCATGGCTAAGGATGCTGATAATTCTGAGGTATCTTCTAAACCTTCTGTGTTTTCTGTTTCCACACCTGTTGTGCTGAGCACACCTGCTGGAGAGATTGACCTGCAGATCTACAATGAGCAATTGCTTGATGATCTCTCTAATGCAGTAGACACTTATACTATCGTGGAAGCTGAGAACGATAAGTTGAGGGCAGAGAACATTCAGCTTGTTAAAGATAATGCTGCAAGCAAAGCTGCTAAACTGAAATCAGTTGAGACTGTTCAGAAGATGACTAAAGAACTGGAGTTTCTGAAAGTCAGCTCTTCTGATCAGGGTAAACTGGTTAAGGAACAACAAGATATTAACAAACAACAAGCTGATGATCTTAAAATCCTTCAAGCTAAGTTTGATGAACTCTTCCGACTGCATGAGAGTCTGAAAGCTACTGAGGATAGTTTGCGTAAGAAAATAGAGGTTTTCACGAAATCATCTAAGACCGTTCAAGATCTGAACAACTATTTTCATACGTTAACTAATAAGAAGGGAATTGGGTATGAAAACCCTTCTGCATCCTCAAAAGCCCCGTCTGGTTCACTTCAGAAAAGTGTAATCAAATGAATTTCTGATCAAGATACACGAAAAGCAAAATCTGTATCAAATAAGGGAAAATGATCAGCTGACCAGGCAATGAAAGTGCCGAATCAGAAAGGGAACAGAAATGGACCCCAATTGATCAGACATCAGCCGAGGAATCAACAGAAGAATCTTGTTCTTCTGAAGAGACCTCAGCCAAATCAGCATAGTAGGCCTCAGTCTGGACCATCTCACAAGGGACAGTCCCAGCTGAAGTCAACTCAATCCAAGCTGCCTAAAAAGCACGCTAAGGGTAAACTGCTAAGACCATCTATGCCAAAAAGATATGAATCTTTTAATGGTAGCAGTCGTGCATACCCTTACAATCAGAAACCTAGGGTTGCTGCACCTGAGCCCTACTGGATTAAAAAAAGACAGATATCAATAAAAAATCCCAAGTCTTCTGATTCATTCAAGGCTCACACTAATGATCATACTGACCAGATTGCATATGAAGAGACGTATGATTATGTAGATGTTTATGGGAGACAAATCAAGCCCTCTATTTTCAATAAAGGTGCCAGATTTGTTTGGATCCCGAAAGGTATTTCTAACCCCCCAGGACCCGATTCTACTGGGGTACCTAAAGTCTGATCTGATTGCAGGTTCATGTGGGTTTTGCCAATAAAGGAGGTGTACAAGCAACTATCTGGTACATCGATAGTGGATGCTCAAGGCACATGACTGGAAACAAACATCTCCTCAGCTCATACACAGAACAAGAAGGCCCACGTGTACTCTTTGGTGATGATAACTTTGGTTTTACCAGAGGATTCGGAACCTTAGAGAATGATGATGTACAGGTTACTGGAGTCTCGTATGTCGATGGTTTAAAGCACAACCTGTTATCGGTTTCACAATTCTGCGACAACGGATTCAGTGTTGAGTTCTCGACTGATCAATGCACTATCAAAAATCGAGCTACTCAACAGATTTTGTTAACTAGTTCAAGGAAGGGAACGATCTACACTGCAGATTGGAACAATTGTCCAAGAAATACATGCCTGATTGTTAAGAGTTCCAAAAGCAGCAGTTGACTCTGGCACAAGAGAATGAGTCATCTGAACTTTAACACTCTTAACAAGATAGCAAGAATGTCCCTGGTTGAGGGTCTCCCGAATTATGTATTCTCTAAGGATCAGACATGTGTCGCATGTCAGAAGGGAAAACAGGTTAAAGCCTCATTCAAGGGGATCCCAGGACCAGCATCCAGCAGAGTACTACAACTGCTTCATATGGATTTGTTTGGACCAGTTACACCACTTAGTCTCAACGGACACAAATACACTCTGGTAATCGTGGATGATTATTCCAAGTTTACCTGGGTTGTATTCTTATATAAGAATAATGAGACTACAACAAAGATACCTGAGCTGCTCAAGAAATTGCAAAATGAGAAGGATGTCAATATTGTAAAAATCAGATCCGATAAAGGTACAAAATTTCTGAACTCCTTTATTACTGACTTTTGCACTAAGTTTGGAATACAACATTAAACATCAGCTGCAAGAACACCACAACAGAATGGAGTAGCAGAACGGAGAAACATAACACTCAAAGAAGCTGCTCGCACAATGTTAGCTGAACATGCCACTCCAAACCGTTTCTGGGCAGAGCTATCAACACAACATGCAACACTCATAACAGATGTTCTCTGACTAAGATTCACTTCAAAACACCTTATGAACTGTGGAAGGGCAGAAAACCTCGTGTTTCTTACTTCCATTTTTTTGGGTGCAAGTGTTTCATACACAACAATGGGAAGAGTCAGTTGAAAACCTTTGAAACCAAGTTAGATGAGGGTATATTCTTAGGATATTCCTCAACCAGCAAAGCTTTCAGGGTGTTCAACTGGCGAACCTTAGTTGTGGAAGAAACACCTCATGTGGTCTTTGATAAGACATCTTTGAACAAGAGAAATCTGCCTCAGAACAAGCAGTACCAGATCAACCGGTACATGATGCACATAAAATGGATCAGTTAAGTATCAAGGATAAGGGATCAGATCACGTAACAGTGTATGTTCCAAAACTTGATCTTACTGATTCACCAGGTAAATCAGACTCAAAGGTACGTACAACTGTCAATGAAGAAGCTGGTACAGCTGAGACAGTAACAACTGAACCATCTTGTTCAGGGGGAACACCTGATGTTCCGGCAGACAGACATCAACATATGATGATTCCAACATTAGCTGAGACTTGTCCATGCCAAGTGGATCCTATTACTGCACCACTCTCAACCACTAGTGACTCAATATCAGATGAGGATGATAATATCCAAACTGATATACATCAGAAAAGAAGGACTTGGTTAAATGACCATCCGACTGATCTGATAATTGGCAATCCGAATGCCCGAGTCCAAACTAGACATCAGGTTGGTGAACGTGCTATGTATTGTTTCTATCTGTCTTTAAAGGAACCAACCACTATAGAAGAAGCTCTACAAGATGCTAGATGGATTCTAGCTATGCAAGAAGAATTAGAGCAGTTCGAAAGGAATCAAGTTTGGAAACTGGTAGACAGACCAACTCATCAAGATGTGATAGGCACCAAGTGGGTATTCAAGAACAAGAGAGATGAGAACAATGTCATAACCAGAAATAAGGCAAGACTTGTTGCTAAGGGGTATTCACAATCAGAAGGAATTGATTATGATGAGACCTTTGCACCAATCGCTCGCCTGGAAGCCATTCGGTTGTTCCTGGCATATGCTGCCCACAGAGGGTTTATTGTGTATCAGATGGATGTAAAGAGTGCATTTTTAAATGGGGTACTAGCTGAGGAAGTTTATGTTGAACAACCTCCTGGCTTTGAAAAAGGCAATCAGGTGTACCGTTTAAGAAAAGCTTTTTATGGCCTGAAACAAGATCCTCGAGCTTGGTATGATACACTATCTTAGTTCTTGATATATAGTGGATTCACTAAAGGAGTAATAGATAGAACCTTATTCAGAATAGAAGATGGAGAAGATATTTTGATGGTTCAGATCAATGTGGACGATATCATCTTCGGATCTCCCAACAAGAGCATATGTGAAAGATTCAGCAAACTGATGCAAGGGAAGTTCGAGATGTCCATGATGGGTCAGATGAATTACTTTCTGGGTCTTCAAGTTAAGCAAAGTACAGAAGGGATATTCATCTGTCATGCAAAGTACACTAGGAATTTGTTGGCTAAGTTTGGAATTCAGAACAGTAAGGAAGCCAAAATTCCTATGATGACTGGATTCAAGATGGATCCAGATGAGAATGGTCAGAAAACTAATCAGAAAGAATATAGGGCTCTCATTGGATCTTTACTATACCAGACTGCCAGCAGACCAGATATAACTTTTGCAGTAGGTGTATGTGCCAGATTTCAGGCAAACCCAATGCAAAGCCACCTGGAAGCAGCTAAGTGGATTCTTAAGTATCTGAAGGGGACAGTAAACCTTGGTTTATTCTACCCATCAGATGATAATCTAGAGCTTAGTGGGTATTCTGATTCTGATTATGGAGGTTGCAGAATAGACAGAAAATCAACCTCAGGTACATGTTAGTTCTTAGGAAGTAAACTGATCTCTTGGTTCTCAAAGAAGCAGACATCTGTTGCCACATCTACTACTGAAGCAGAATATATGGCCGCAGGAAACTGTTGCTCACAACTGCTCTGGCTTAGTCAGCAGCTGAGGGACTACAACATTGTAGCTACGAATGTGCCCATATTCTGTGACAGTAATAGTGCTATTGCAATTACTCAGAATCCTGTTCTACATACAAGATGCAAGCATGTGGATGTCAGACATCATTTCATAAGAGATCGTGTAGAAAAGAAGAATATCAGAATGGAAAAGATCCATACTGATAAGCAGAGAGTTGATATCTTAACCAAGCCACTAGCTGAAGTTAGATTCAGAGAATTAAGTAATGAGCTAGGACTTCTGGATTTAGGAAAAAGTGCACCAAAAATGTTTGGTGGACTGATCTCCAGGACCAGTTGGTTAAGAGACTGACCAGATAAGGAGGATCAGTTGAGTAATGGTACCTCAATCGATCGTAAAGATCGATCGAGGACTAATCGAGAAAATGGATAGATTGAAGGGGACTTCAATCGATCAGGATGGATCGTAAGTAGCTTTGATCAGATAAGTTGGACATTGTTGGGAAATACTAAGGACTAGGCTACCATCAGTAAGGTCAACAGTAGTCAGGCCAACCAGATCAGAACAAAGTGGTAACTGACTAATTACAATATCGATCGATCGGAATCGTTTCGCATTTTCTCTTTACATATGCCTATTCTAATCTATGATCACGATTATTGTTCCCATTACTTTATGACGTCATGACTGCAAACATTTAATGCGGACGTGGGATTTTTGTGTTTAATGCATTTATTGTGAACTTTTAAGTCCAAAAGTCTGTCATTTTAAATCCCTGACCGCACAATGATATTACTTTTCAACCACTTGATCTTAACAGTCCGATTAAGTCAAGGACACTCAAGTGACTTCAAATTTTTTGTACTAAATTTTTTTTCCCTCCCACCTATTTAAAACCCTAATATCCTTTCTCTAAAACCTTTCGCATTTCTATACCTCTTAAACCGCAAATCGTTTCCAGAAATTTCTAACACTAAAAAATTCAAGTGTTTAATCCTTCTTCTCAAAATCTTCAAATCACTTCTCTGGTAATTTGCGTACTTTGTGTGTGTCGTATCATGTCTATTATACACTAGGGTTACTGATTATTTACGCATTTGGTATTTTTTTTTGGCATCTGTTCATATCATGCTCATGTTTAATCTCTGTATTCTCTGCACAAATGCATATTTTATAAATTTTATTTATGCAATATTAAACATACTGTCTGAAGCACTTTGCATGTTTCAACACTTCAAAGGGTTTGAAATCCTAACTTAGATTGTATATGTTTATGTTTTTCAGAAATGGAAACATCTATAGTGCATTCGAAAAGTTGTGATTATGCATCCATGATCAAGAACGTGATCGATGAGAAGTATGTCATGTTCCACAATACAAATGACCCAAAATCGAAAGAAATATTGGAATGTATGAGAGCATGTGGACTTGAACAGTTTTGTTATCGTCATTTGAGTAGTGTCTGCATCATCGAGTCCCTAGAGTTTTTGAGAAAGTTGACGGAGACCGACAACAAGGAGTTATACTCGTTCGTCGGCGGTAACAGGATCGATGTAACCAACGATGACCTTGGAAGAATCTTTGGGCTTCCAATGGGTAGAAACTACCCCGATGAGTTCACAGCAGGGATGTCTGATAAGGAATGTCTGCAGAAGGTGTTGTTGAGGCCAGGGAACATCTCTAATATCACGAATGTTAAAGTTCCCTACTTGAAGAGAAAGTACAGATTACTTTTTGAAATCGTTTCAAAAGTAATTCTGGGTATTCCCTTTAGTCCCGATGCTCTTACCCAGTAGAAGCAACATGTGATGACCACGATCATAGAGAAGGCCCCAGACATGAACTGGATGGGGTTATTCAAACATCGGTTGCTGCAGGAATCTGCTAAGTTTGTCGTGAATGAGAACAATCAGGTGGTGCTCACCAAGAACATCTGCAACATTCACAAGGTCTCGATGATCCTTCTTCGAAAAGATCCCCTAACTATCCTTGGTCAGACATTGGGCGGAAGCCATATCTGGAGAAGTTCAAGGCTTTGCTGAACAAGGATGAAGAACTGTCTGGGCAACGTGATGATGACCCAGCCCCATATGTGCCAAAAACCAAACTGGCCTCATCTGTGCGGTCAGAAGCACGAAGTCAACCCAAGGCGAGGGCTCCCAAAATAAAACAAGTGGCGAGCAAACCAGCGCGAGCTTCTGATCTTGTGGGTGAGAAGCGCCGAAAAAGGTCACCACAATGTTGTCGAAGAAGGCTAGAATGCCTTCTGGGGGTCTTCGAGACGAGGACAGTGACATTGAGATTTTGGAGTCTGGTGGGGATCAGCAGATTGAATTGGCTGGTGAGGAGACCGCTGTGAGTTCCGAACACACGGTCAGTACGGGTCGAGAATTGATAATGGTGGAGGAATCTGGTCTGATGGAGGCTGGTGGAGATGCAGGAGAAAATCTTGAAGAAGCTCAGGACAAATTTGAACCATCTGACTCGGCACATCTGAGCTCGCTCTTTAAAGGTCATGAATCCACTCACTATCCCAGATCACCTACCCCCTCTATCATCTCAGCCTACTACACCCTTACCATCACCTTCCAGACAACCCCCTATCCAAATCATACCTGCTCAGTCTGAGCTTGCCTAATCACCTCAACCTGAACCCTACAGAGAAGCCACCCCAGATATCCAAACAGCCAGGCAAAAGGCCTCATTTGTTTCTGTGGCTCACAATCAATTTAACACCAGAAAAGTCTTCGAATCACCTGAGCCAGAAAAGCCAGTCATCAGGTTTTTGAGGCAAAGGGTTAGCAATTATCTGAACTCTCACTATCCTGACCTGGTTTATCATCCCGGTGTTCGTCAACAGGTTGCTGATATTCTCTTCTGGAGGGATATCAGATTACAACATATTGAAGATTTTCTGATGGTGCTGGAGGCCATGAGGACTGAAGAATTTGTAGATATGGAGCTTAAAATGAAACATCTGGCCGGAGTAACCAGTGCTGCTGAACTGGCAACTGATGATGATGTGGACTGGCTAGTTAACAAGAAAATGGGCTTTCCTGAACGTGCTGAAGAATATGATTAACCGGATGAGACCCTAGCTGATGAGGCGCAAACATCTGCACCAGTGGTAGTGATTCCGCCTGAGACCCTAGACCATGTTTCGACGACTATTCTGGATGGGGTTAAGGCATCAGTGGAGGATCAATTCAACAATCTCGCCAACACACTGTTGAATTAGATGGAGGAGAAAACTCAAAAGATTGTTGAATCTGAGAGGAATCAGACTGCCGCGAAACTGGTAGAGATGTATTCTGAAGTTTCTTCCACTGAAATGCAAATGGTGGAGCTGTTATTAGCAAAACTTGGCCTGGAAGTCTCCATGTTGTCTGATGTCATAGTTCTTTTCGAGAAGGCATATAAATCTCTGATGCAAGCTGATTCCAGCTTTGAGGCTGCTGTGAAAAGATTTGAAACCTATGTCTCTATAGCCAAGAAGGCCTTGGAAGATGTCGTGTCAAAGATGATTGGTCCGACTCCATCTGCCTCAAATGTTCAAATACAATCCTTAGAGGTCGACGAGCTGAAGACAGAAATGCTATATCAGTTTGCTAAACTTGAAACGACTATTCGCAAGCTTCTTGATGTAACCAAAAAGGGGGAAAGTCAGCCATCAGAAAAACATAACTCCCCATCTGCTCAACTGACTATCATATATACATCAAGGCAAGCTGGTGAATCTGCTGAAGTCCAGGACACTGAATTGGCCGAAATGTTCACAATTGTTGAAGAACACACTAGACAATTGGACATTCAAGACAAGGCAATTGGAGAGCAAAAAGCTGAATTGGTTGATCTGACTGCGAGGGTGGACAAAATCGAGGATTTTTCATCAACCATTCAGAAAAGGCTGCAGATAGAAGAAGAGGCCAGGAGTCTTGAACTGGCCAAGAAGCTTGAAGAAGAAGAAGCAGCTGAAGCAGAGGCACAGAAAAGAAGTCAACAGAAAGAAAAACAGTCTAAATGCCCTGCAGTTCAGAAAACAGTGGTCACAAGGTCAGAACATCTATTATCAAAGGATCAGATCAAAGAGCAAGAAGACCAGATGAAAAGTAGGAGGATCATGGCTGAGGTAACAAGGAGGAAAAAGCTGAAAGAAGCAGCAGACCTAGATCGAACTTTTAGGAGAAAACTGAAGAAGAAGGCTGTTGCTGATGAAGATGAGACTTGGGTAGAAAACGCCCTACCGACAAAGGTCAATGAAATTCTGATATGCAGAGAAGACCTCCATGATCCCTGGAGAATTATCAAGACAGACTGGTTGTGTGATGTTTTCATGATTCAGCGAGTTCCAGAAGAACAAGATGACAATCTGTTTGATGAAATCTTTTTGGACTGGCTCGAAACGAAATATCCGGTCTTCTACAAAGAAGTCATGAGGGAAGGGCAGAAAATGACATTGAGACCTTCTGCTTCAAGATATGAGTATCTGATCCCTCCCCTCAAGAAGAATCAAGAATATGATCCAGTGGGATTCCGGAGAGCATATTTTGATGCACTGGAAAGAGGAAACATTGTTGAGGAAGATCGCTAGAAGGAAGTGCTAAGAAGAATGTATGACATCTTTCAAGATCCTGAAGGCATGAGAGATATGTAAGAAATCAGAAGATGAAGTAGTAGATCAGATGATAGGTAATTTTGTTCATCATTTCTTGTACTTGTAAAATTGCAAAAATCTATGAAATGATTTACCTTTCTGATCTTAAGACAACGTCTCATTGTTTTCTGATTTCTATTTTTTCTGGCATTTACATTTATTTGGTTATCTGTTTTTCTGATTGTATGTTTTGGTTCCATCAAAAAGGGAGAAATTGTTGGGAAATTTGTAGTTAGTTTTGATGGAAGTTCCAAAACAGATTGTAATAGGACCAGTCAGACCTGTTAGCTGACTGATGACTTAGAATCAGGATAGGATGACCAGCTGAGTTGTATAGACAGCTGATGTATAAGATAGGTCACATATTGAGGGGGAACTCAATATGTATAGGTCAGGTCAGAAGATCAGAAAATCAGACAAGTCAGAAGATCAGACAAGTCAGGTCAGAAGATCAGAAGATCAGACAAGTCAGAAGATCAGAAGATCGGCAAGTCAAAAGATCAGAAAGGTTAGATAGTAAGTTGATCAGGTAAAGACATGAAGAAGAAGACCTGAAGGTCAGATGACTACCAGAAGAACAAGATCACAAGACCAGAAGACCTACATCAATCGAGTCTGCTAGTTGAGCTAAGACAACTTGCATCAGAAGACTCTACCAGGTAGACTGGTCATTTTTTATCTGATCAGGTCAGCTCACACCAGGTGACAACTGATGGTGCACCTGATCATACGTTGTCAATCAGACAAGAAGAATGTCAACCTTAGTTGGTAAAGCAAACACTGAATAAGTGTACTTGTTAACCAATAAGAACGAGACACGTACGTACGGAGCTGACAATGCGGGATTCGGCGCTGCATAGTCAAACGGCTATAAAGGACAAACATACATGCTTTCGGTCATATTGTTCCTGAAGCACGTCACATCAACCCTGCAAGCTAACAAAAATAGCCTGAAATTCAAATTGTTCTCCAACGGCTCTTTCATTTCAAGGTCTATAAATATGGGATCATCCTTCATAGTGAAGACACATAAATTATCATCAAGCTCAAGCACAAGCAAATTTTCGCACGAAGAACACTCAATTGAAGCTTATTTTCTAAGTGTTCATCTCATAGTTCTTAGCATATAAATCTTATCCTCTAGCTTTAGGCTACACAAATACTAGGATAGATTTCCAGTTGGAACAACAACAAATCTTATACCCAAACCCAAAAGTTAGGTTAAGTTTGTTTTGCAAGATTTCAAACTAGGGTTTCTAGTTTCTGATTTCTAGGATCGGCTGAGTGAGAACTCCTTAAACATCTGTTGTACTGTGTTGGACTAACACATTAAACTAAGTCCAAGTTGGTTAAGTTGGTGCCCCTGCTGATAGGGAAGAGTGGACGTAGGACTGGTTGTTCGAACCACTATAAAAATCTTGTGTGCTTTATCTGATTTACTTGCTTTGCACTATAGCACACTACCAGATTTGATATTGCTTACATATTCTGAGTCTAGATTAGTTTTGCATCAATAACCCGATCCGATCATTTTGACACTTTGTCATCCGACCGAAAATGCATAAAGCGTAAACTGATTCTACAAAACCGGGTTTTTCACGGGTTAAAACTTAGCTCAAGACATCAATTAAATCGATAGACATTTAATCGATCCGCCATCAAACGATCAGTAAGTTGGATATCAGTCCAAACTGATTCACACGCACTCTGATCAGACTACTTGCTATCACACCTGATCTTGCACTAAAAGTTTTCAGAAGTCTATTCACCCCTCCATTCTAGATTTCTGCCCTCACGAAAACCCGTTCGGGACCTACAACACCATTCGTGGAATATGTCATCTCATTCCCTTTTCTTGGTAATGCGTTCTCTCTCTCCCCTTATTTATTGATCATGCGGTTATGATTCTTACTGAGTCAAGAACGTGGCTTTCTTTCCCAGCTTAGATTAAGTCAAACATCACAATTAATTAAGGGTAAGTTTGAAAAAAAATCTTATTCTTAATTTAACTTAAAACAACATGTATTTTAAAAAGGAGGGAATAATAAATTTGCATCCTTGAATTATATTCATGTGTAAGTCAATCTACATTAAAGTTAAGTCTGGTTACATTCATAGTGCATTTTAAAATTATTTAACTAATTATTTTGAAACATGCAATTTATTTATACTGAACCATACAATCACTAATATAAAAATATATATTTTAAAATGTACTATGAATGTACGGTATAACTGAATGTATACTGGGCTCCCCTCATATATATATATATATATATATATATATATATATATATATATATATATATTTTACAGGACAGGCTCCCCTCACATTAAATACGTTTGAAAATTGAAAACATGGTATATTTTTGTTGATTTCTAGAAGTATCCATCAATTATTCACGTTTGTCAAGCTCCTTGAATTAAGGGCAATATCTCATACCGCAGATATGGCAAGAAACTGGACCGACTCTCGAAATCGGAGACCCAACAACAAACTTGATCCGACTTTTTTCCAACACATGGCATCGTTTTGTTGTACGTTAGCATAATTCTGAAGAGACAGTTTTGAACTTTTGATAGTTTTCGCTAATTTATAGGCACAATCAAATGGTCAATTGTGGATAGCTAGAGTGATAAGAGTTCCATCACCTAAGACCTTAAGATCCCGAGTTTGAGATATGGAGAGGGAATATTTATTCACTTCTTGTGGTGGTCCTCATGTTGTTGGGTTGCGGTTCCGGTTGCGGTGCGGTTGTGGTTCCGAGTTGAGGTTTTGGGTGGTCCCCCACTTATGGTGATTACGGTTCCGGTCTACAGCGAGATGAAATGATGTTATCATGTGTCCAATGGTAGAAGGAATTATTGTAATTGATTATTCTCTTCTTGTGGTGGTCCTCCTGTTGTTGGGTTGCGGTTCCGAGTTGCGGTTTCGGGTGGTCCCTCTCTTTTGGTGATTGCGGTTCCGGTCTACAGCGAGATGAAATGATGTTATCATGTGTCCAATGGTAGAAGAAATTATTGTAATTGATTATTCTCTTCTTGTGGAGGTCCTCCTGTTGTTGGGTTGCGGTTCCGAGTTGCGATTTCGGGTGGTTCCCCTCTTATGGTGATTGCGGTTCCGGTCTACAGTTAGGTGAAATGATGTTTCTATGTGCCCAATGGTAAAAAGAATTATTGTACTACCTTCGTCCTAGTTTTGTTTGGTCATTTCACTTTTAGCTCGTATTTTAGCGAGCGAGTTGTTTATTAGTATATGAAATGATAAAGTAACTTTTAAGGAGACGTAGGATAGATGAGGGGTAGGACTATCATACCCCACCTTAAAAATCTCATTATTATTTCAAATACTAATAAACAACGCGCTCGCTAAAACATGAGTCAAATAGTAAATGGACAATCTAAAACAGGACGGAGGAAGTAATTGAATATGTTAAAAAAATTATTGTAATTGATTGTCTTTTAAACAAAAAAAATTAGTCACAACCAAATTTATTATGTGTCGTTCTCCTAAATTTTAAACCTTTAATAATGCTTCAAAATATTCATTTTGAACTTGCAAATTAATTTCTTTCTTCTTACTCATCTTATATAACAAAAATTATACCCACTTTTAATTTTTTTTTCATGCTTCTGAGACCATAATACCCTCAGGCCATGTTAATTTTAGGGCGTGGAGAACGGATGCGGAATTGGCTTCTCCCATCTCAATCATTTTTCGAATTTGTATATCACATTCTTCATCCAAATGCACATTCACTCATATTATATATATATATATATATATATTTTAAAATTATCATATCATTAATTTTTATACACCAACTCATTCTCTCTCATACTTTTTTTTATAACAATTCACTATGTCTTCTATTTTTTTTTACATTTTTCTTGTATATAATAATAAAATAACACATCATCATCATCATTATTAAAAAGTGTGGATTTGACACAAAATTTTATCCGCTCCTACCATATCTTGCATAAAAAAAATAAAGATTACTATTCATAGATTTGTCTCATTCACTTTTTTTCCCATCCAATTTATTCAATCTATCTCAAGCCGAAAACAAACATGACCTCATTTATCTCATAAAGCAAATTTTTAACACGTGTCATTCTTTCAAAGTTATGTTAATATTAATAATTTTTTTTTATATTATGACGGGTTTGTTTGATAATTATATAATTAACTTTTTATTGAAATAATAGTCTGTTTCAAAACTCTACAAAGTGTTTTATCCTTTATTTTTAAAAATGTTAAACACAATTTTTTTTAATTGTTTTAAATTGAATTTGATTAAATAATTTAAATTTGTAGTGCAACCTGATCAATTTTAAGCCGGCAATACTACAAGGATGGTTGAGCAACCTCGACCAAAATTTTAAAAGTGCTTCATCAATATAAAAACATATTAATAGAATAATAGTACTAAAATTTTGATAGATAATCCCATTTCCTTTAACTGCTTATAGATATAACTTGTAACATAAACTTCTGTATTTATATCTTCATTAAACAGTCCTACCAATTTCCAGATTTCACCCATGAATCCTTAAAATTCTCAGCTTTAAATTTTAATGGAATATTAGAGCATAATTAACAACAAATATTCTGCATTTTTATCAAAACCACCATAAAAAAACACACTACCACCACAAAATACATCCCATTTAAAGAGGGCTTTAACGAGGGAATAGGGTTTAGGGAGGGTTTTAACGAGGGAAAATATTCCCTCTGTAAAGTGCTGGTCGCTAACAGTTTAACGAAGAATTTGAAAAACTCTCGGCAAATTGCGAGGGTTTTAGCGAGGGCTTGACACATGTCAGTTTAGCGAGGGCCTGCAGCCCTCGCCTTTTTCCAGACAAAAAGGCTCTCGGCAAAACCCACATACAATTTAACGAGGGCCAGCTGGCCCTCACCTTCTGACACCACATATTTACTGAGGGCGACATGGCCCTCGCCTACTTGGCAAGCTCTTTGCCGAGGGAATATGTGTTGAGATTATACTGGAAAGTATGCTTTTACTTTGTATAATCAAAACTGAATTTCGGACTTATTTACTGAAATAAATAGTTTATCACTGATGCTTTAAATATCATCGAATGTTACATATATTTACTACATAACTGTTCGATAAATAGTACGTGTTACATTGTAGTTAATTTAGTGATACCAGATCACAGAAGATTAAATTAACAGTCCCTTGTAACCAAAAGTACATCATTCACGACCTAGATGGAAATGAACAATCCATAGTGAAAGGTTGAAGTGTAAGGCTCAGATTGACTTGTCTTGACCAAGAGATTACACTAGTGCATGACTGATGCACTGAATAGGACCTACAGGAGGACAAATTCTTCAGAACTGAACAAGGAAGAATTAGACCTCAGTGGTTCGTTATTTCTTAATCTTCGTCCCTTAAATAGGATCACGTGTGGTTGGTAACTATTGCTTTGACTTATCATGGGTAGAGAATCAACGAGATTCAATACTTTTTATCTTGGGCAATATTATTGGTCATATGTGATTGCTAAGATTTAATACGGAGAATCGTGTGCAAGTACGTTTGTTCGATTTGCCCCCTTGGGAGGTTCATAAGCTTTATCATACCAAATCTTGCAAGTGGAACTAGTTTCCGGTATGGATAATAATGTTGAATCGTTCCTTAACCAAGGACAAAAGATATTAATTAATGGAAAGCTATTTCAGTGGCTTGAATTAATTAGTGGGCTAGATAATCTTAAACATGAGAAATAATAACCGGGAGCCATATTGACTGTAATATGGGTTAAGATGGATAGTGCAATATTAATTACGTAGTGGGATTAATTAATATTTATGGGCTTGAATAATATTGTGGCTCAATATTGATAATTCAAGATCCATTGGAAGGTCCAATCTTAATTCTCCTAAAGGCCCCCTAAGTAGCCCAACATAAAGTCCAATAACTGAAAAAGGTGTTTAAAAATAAAATAAATTTGTTGCTTATTTTTTCCTCATAATTTCGAAAATCATAAATAAAAGAGGGAGAAAGATTTTCTTTGAATTTTGTTATGGAATGAAGATATGTATTCTTGGAATACAAGATTATCTCATTAAATTCAAGAAATCTCCCACTTGGTTATTTATGGGGATATTTTTCGAAAATTTTGAATATAAAGGGCAAGAAAGATTTTCTTGATTTTCTTGAAAAGATATTATGAAAGATATGTATTTCTTGAAATACAAGAATATCTCATAAATTCAAGAAGATCCAAATCTTGGAATCTTGTTCTCTATATTTCGAAAATTCCATAACAAAGAGGAGTTGGGATTTTTTGTGAAATATTTTAATTATGGAGAAAAGAATATATGAGATATATTCAAGATTTCTTGGAGATCAAGAAAAAGATTTTCCCATATTATTTTATCCCAAATTTTCGACCACCACACCTCTATAAATAGGGGATGAGTGGTTCATTCCCAAGTACAATTCCATGTGCTGGAAAAATTAGTAAATCCACAAAGGTGGTGCAACAAAGTTTATTTTCCTTTTGTTAATTGTTCGCGAGCATCCTACCACCGGATTGTCGAGCAAGGATTAAGGGAATACTTGGGAAGGTTTTTTTGGTGTGTCTAATCAACGAGGTCATTGTCATTCCAAGAGGTACGTTCACGTTAACTCGTAGTAATTCCGCATGCGTAGGATTTACGTGAACTGTTTATATGCATGATTTGTTGAATTATTATTTGAATTAATATATGATTGATTCATGCTAGTAATAATTATCAGAATTAAATTTGTATTTAAATATTTATCCCGAATAGATCCGTGCAACTTATTTCCCAACAACTGGTATCAGAGCCTCGATTTCGGGCTCTGAAATTTTAAATTGTAATTTAATTCGTTATCATTAAATTTGAAATCGATAGTAGAATTGCTAGATTTTTTTTTGCGGTATCCAATTGTCATGGAATTTAATGTGTTTATTTATGTATGCATATAAATTGTGGTTTTTAATTGATTAGATTCGAATTGCTTTTTGACTCGTGAGAAAATCCACGAGTAGATTAGGATTTATTTGATTTGATCAATGTAATAGACTAGTCTAGATCTAGGTTTATTTATTTTTTGTAAATAAATTGTAAACCGGATCGGAAACGGATATGAGACGAAGAATTAAAGGATATATTAGTAACCGCACGCTGATGACGTGCATCGCGCTTAAACGCGTTAAGGGAGGCACGCTGCGATGCGTATGTCGCCATGCACACGGCACGACGCTACGCTAGGCGCCGGGCGGGATCGCTCGACGACGCGGCGCTGACGGGCGACGCAAGACGGGCAAGACGCGACGGGCGGCGGGGATTAAAAGCAACCGAGGCGACGGGCGGGCGAACGCGGCATCGCGCGGGACGCTGGCGCCGCCGAGATCCGCTGGCGAGCAGGCGAGATCGAGAGCGAGCGCGATGCGCTGCGGATACGCTGGGTCGCCTCGCCGAAGCCTTGAGGCGGTCAAGCCGCCGAGGGTGACTCGGCCAAGTGGCCGGCCGGATGCGGGCGTGCATCTCGGCTGCGAGCTACTTGGCGTGGCGTTTCGAGATGGAGTTCTTTTCGAGACGATCGAGTGGGAGAAATTCAAGACGTCATTTCTTCAAAATCAAGCCAAGAAAAATCAAACCATGACAATTGGATAATTTGTGCTCAATATGTTTATTTTTCCGCTTTGGTTGATTTATTATTGTGTTTTCTTGTGCTTTATTTAATTTATTTAAATGTGTTTGCATGAGAGTTGCCCAATGAAAAATCTCACCATCAAAAATTACTAAGTATGTTTAAATAATTAATTGATAATTTTATTCCGGATAATAAAATTTGAATTAATTTTGACCTCCATGATTTATTTATTTGTGAATTCTTTTGGAGAAATTCCCCCACGGGACGGTCAAAAGTTAGCTTTCACATGAATGAATTCCAAATGGATGATTGTGGATTATTACTAGTGGCGATGATGACCCTCCCCACGAGGCTCGTTCAAAGCGAAATAATGATTCTGTGTTTAATCATTGTTATTACTTAGGTATAAAATTGATATGCATATACTTCCTCAAGTCCCCTGGCTAATTTTATATTGGTCAAGTGGGAGCCAACTATTAATCTGGATATTAAAGGTTTAATAATTGTTCTTGTTTGTAAATTCTTTGAATGTGTTTAAATAATGACCCACCCCACGGGCTTATTTAAACATTTTTTGAGATGTTGGTCGATGCATGTTCATATTTTTTTTTTGAGATTTTAATATGATGCATGTGATCGAACCTTGTGATATATTTGTGCTTATGCATATTATTATTTATTTGGTTCATCATGTCGCAACCTTTTAATCCATCGCTCAAAGATACTTAAAGACAATTTGCTTATCGTGAAAACTTCGTTGATTGGAATCGTAAACTTACTATTGTCCTCACCGCACAAAGCCATAACCGAAGTTCTCACTACACCTAAAACCGAAAAAGCCAAAAAGATGAGTCAACTAAAACGGTTAAGAAAGAGTATCTCGATGGGAGCGCCCAAAACGAAATGGCAAAGTGTACCATCTTGGCTTCAATGTCGATGTGTTGCAACACCAACACCGAACGTTGAGACCGGGCCGCAGACATCATGACTAGTCTTAAAGCGATGTTTCAACATTAGAACCGTGTGGCTCGTCCGGATCACCATGAGGGACTTGCTCTCTATGAAAAATGGTGGAGGAACGCCAAGAAGTGAGCACGTTCTCCGGATGATGGCTCACCTTAACAAACTTGAGGTACTTGGATATTTGAAATCGACATTGAGACCCAAATCGATTTCAGGCTCCACTCTCCCTGCGAAAAAGTTTTGAACGATTCAGCCGAACTACCGGATGAATAATCGTAAGCTCTCGACACCGATCTATTGCGAGCTTTAGTCTCAAGCAGAGGCGATATTGGGGCAAAAGAGCCAAGCCTTGGTGGCAAATGGGCCTCTTCTTCTTCTAGGCCAAGGGTGGTAAGAACAAGAAAAAAGGACAAAAGCCACAAGCAAGTGAACTCAAGTGTTGCCAATGACAAAGAAAAAAGGTGAAGAGGGTGGAGCAAAGAAGCAAGCCGCCTAAGGGAAGTGCTTCAATCGGTGAAAAAAAAAAGGACATTGGAGGTCACTGTTCCAAACCCAAAAGGAATGGAAAGAAAGGTAATTCTCACGCCTAGTTGTTGAAACTTGCTTAGCGGTGTATGCCTCCCATTTATGGGAAGTGGATACTGGGATCCATCGATCATGTTTGTTTCACTTTACAGGGGTTCAAGCGGACCCGCAACTTAGTGAGAGTGAGATCCTCATCACACCGGGCAATGCTACGAGAGTGGCAACCAAGCAATGGAGAAGTGCACTGTCTTTTTGAAGACGAGTTTTAATTTTAAGAGATGTTCTTTACGTTCGAATTTTAGAAAGAATTTAATTTCGGTTTCTAAACTTTTTCTTGATGGATATTCGTTACTTTTAATAAAGTTGTTACCATTTCTCTTTTTGATAAATTTATCTGTCATGGAACGTTGTTTAATAATCTCTATACAATTAATCGTGGTGCACCACTCACTTAAATGCATCCTATAACACATCAACTATTTCCGAGAAAAGAAAACGCGTTCATCAGACGTGAACGAGACACTTCTATGGCATCTAAGATTGGGACATATTAATCCAAAGAGGATCCAAAGGTTGGTGAAAGACGGTTCCACCGGAGTTTCTCCAAGTGGAACCAATTCCAACCTCGCGAATCATGTTTGGAGGGTAAAATGACCAAGAGGGCATCTTGAGCCAAGGAATAGAGCCAAAGAAGTGTTAGAAATCGTTCACATGGATGTATGTGGTCCAATGTCAACCAAAGAAAGAGGAGGTTATGAGTATTTTGGTCACTTTTATTGATGACTACTCAAGGTACGCTTATATTTTCCTTATGAAGCATAAACGAGACCTTTGAGAAATTCAAAGAATTTAAGGCTCAAGCAGAGAATCATAGGGAAAAACGTATCAAGTCTCTACGATCCGATGGCGAATACCTCAGTGATGAGTTTTTGAACTACTTGTTCGATAAAGGGATTGCATCCCAATGAATTAATTGCACTTTAACCCCAACAAAAAGCGGGGTTGCAGAGCCAAGAAAAGTAACTCTTTTTGGAAATGGTTAGATCTATGATGAGTTATGCGGATCTTCCCAAGTCGTTCGGGCCATGCCTTGGAAACAATGACCTACATTCGAACTTGGTGCCATCCAAATCGGTTCCCAAAACTCCCATAGAATTGTGGGACGCAAGCAAGAAGCCCGCTTTGAGACACATGAAGATTTGGGGGTGTCCGCCCCACGTGTTGGACAAGGAAGTCGATAAATTGGATCCTCGATCGTAATTAAGGTTGTTTTTAGGATACCCCGAGGAACAAAAGGGTGTATGTTCTATGGTCCCGAAGATCAAAAGGTGGTAATAAGCACCCACTTTAGATTTTTGGAAGAAGACTATATGAACGAAAAAGAAGACCCGAAGTGAGATTACCTTAAATGAGCTAAGGGCTAACCTCGATTAAGGCAAACTGTATAAGATGACATACCAAATGACACACTTACACAACCGGAACCTCGTCAGAGTGGGAGGGGGTTGTGAAAATTGACCGAGAGATTCATGGGGATAGGAGAGTCCTCGGACTTGATCCCGGCCAAGACGAATCGCAACCCATGGACATATGACGAGGCAATCCAAGACAAGGATGCGTTTCTTGGTAAACAACAATGAAAGCCGAAATGGGTTCTATGGATCATAACAGGTGGGAGCTAGTCGAACCACTTAATGGGGTCAAACCCATTGGTTGCAAGTGGGTGTACAAGAGAAAAAGAGGACCGGACGGGAAGGTGGAAACCTTCAAGGCAAGACTTGTATGAAAGGTTATACTCGTAGAAAGAAGGGATCGATTATGAGGAAACTTTTTTTACCAGTGTATGCATGCTCAAGTCCATCCAAATTCTCTTATCGATTTGTCACAAGATCTCGACTTTGAAATCAAGCAAATGGATGTCAAGACGCCTTTCCTTATGTAAGTCTTGATGAAGAGATCTATATGCAACAACCACAAGGCTTCATTGAAAAAGGCCAAGAACACCTAGTTTGTAAGCTCATGAAGTCCATTTACGGACTCAAACAGCATCCGAGCTTGGAACCAATGTTTTGATCATGTTATAAAGTCTTATGGGTTTAATCAAAATGAGTTCGAAAGTTGTGTGTACAAAAAGCGTGTCGAAACTGCATTGATATTCTTAGTACTATCGTGAGAGCTAAATTCGATCATCGAAATGATGTAAAGGTGTTATCAGACGTAAGGGCATGGCTTTCAAAACAGTTTGATATGAAGGACTTAGGGAAGCCGCACACATCCTTGGGATCAAGATCACCGAGATCGCAAAGAAAAAGATGATAGGCTTGTCACAAGCTTCATACATAGACACTGTCTTGAAACGATTCAGCATGCAGGATTCCAAGAAAGGCTTCGTACCTTTCAGGCATGGAATCCATCTATCCAAGGAAATGTGCCCTAAGACACAAAAGGAGATAGATGACATGAAAGGCATTTCTTATGCTTTGGCTGTCGGAACCCTTATGTATGCAATGCTGTGTACGAGACCGGATATCTGCTTTGCCGTTGGCATGGTGGCAAGATATCAAAGTAACCCAGGGAAGGAACATTGGACGGCAGTTAAAAACATTCTAAAGTATATGAAAAGAACTCGAGATAGAATGTTGGTTTATCAGTCAGATAGCCTAATCCCCATCGGCTACACGGACTCGGATTTCCAATTAGACTTAGATTCTAGAAAATCTACCTCCGGTAGTGTGTTTTGCATGGGGGAGGAGCCATGACGTGGAGAAGCATTAAGCAGAAATGCATCACAGATTCTACCATGGAAGCCGAATATGTAGCTGCTTGCGAGGCAGCGAAAGAAGCGGTTTGGCTCAAGAACTTCCTAGTGGACTTGGATGTAGTTCCGAATTTGCCCAATACAATCACTATTTATTGTGACAATGCCGGAGCATTTGCAAATTCAAGGGAACCAAGAGCCCACAAGGCCAGCAAACACATTGAAAGAAAATACCATCTTATACGAGAAATCGTTAAGAGAGGAGATATAGAGGTGGCAAAGATCGCGTCAGAAGACAACCTAGCTGATCCATTCACAAAGGGTCTGCCTCAGAATACATTCGAGAAACATGTGAAAGGAATGGGTGTCAAGACTGTTGCCAATCTGCTTTGAGTATAAGTGGGAGACATTATTAGGTTCGTGTAGGTGACATTTGATGTCACGTATTAGGAACTACACGAGACATGTTGATGTATACTTAAAAGCAGACTTTGAGTATAAGTGGGAGATTGTTGGGATTATACTGGAAAGTATGCTTTTACTTTGTATAATCAGACTGAATTTCGGACTTATTCACTGAAATAAATTGTTTATCACTGATGCTTTAAATATCATAGAATGTTACATATATTTACTTCATAACTGTTCAATAAATAGTACGTGTTACATTGTAGTTAATTTAGTGATACCAGATCACAAAAGATTAAATTAACAGTCCCTTGTAACTAAAAGTACACCATTCACGACCTAGATGGAAATGAACAATCCATCGTGAAAGGTTGAAGTGCAAGGCTCAGATTGGCTTGTCTTGACCAAGAGATTACACTAGTGCATGACTGATGCACTGAATAGGACCTACAGGAGGACAAATTCTTCAGAACTGAACAAGGAAGAATTAGACCTCAGTGGTTCGTTATTTCTTAATCTTCGTCCCTTAAATAGGATCACGTGTGGTTGGTAACTATTGCTTTGACTTATCATGGGTAGAGAATCAACGAGATTCAATACTTTTTATCTTGGGCAATATTATTGGTCACATATGATTGCTAAGATTTAATACGGAGAATCGTGCGCAAGTACGCTTGTTCGATTTGCCCCCTTTGGAGGTTCATAAGCTTTATCATACCAAATCTTGCAAGTGGAATTAGTTTTCGGTATGGATAATAATGTTGAACCGTTCCTTAACTAAGGATAAAAAATATTAATTAATGGAAAGCTATTTCAGTGGCTTGAATTAATTAG
Organism: Stenogyne calaminthoides; assembly: GCA_037126765.1. Lineage (NCBI taxonomy): Eukaryota > Viridiplantae > Streptophyta > Magnoliopsida > Lamiales > Lamiaceae > Stenogyne > Stenogyne calaminthoides. The sequence continues at coordinate 28,451,915 of JBBCBC010000010.1, read as the reverse complement.
TGGGCTAGATAATCTTAAACACGGGAAATAATAACCGGGAGTCATATTGACTGTAATATGGGTTAAGATGGATAGTGCAATATTAATTATGTAGTGAGATTAATTAATATTTATGGGCTTGAATAATATTGTGGCTCAATATTGATAATTCAAGATCAATTGGAAGGTCCAATCTTAATTCTCCTAAAGGCCCCCTAAGTAGCCCAACATAAAGTCCAATAACTGAAAAAGATGTTTAAAAATAAAATAAATTTGTTGCTTATTTTTTCCTCATAATTTCGAAAATCATAAACAAAAGAGGGAGAAATATTTTCTTTGAATTTTGTTATGGAATGAAGATATGTATTCTTGGAATACAAGATTATCTCATTAAATTCAAGAAATCTCCCACTTGGTTATTTATGGGGATATTTTTCAAAAATTTTGAATATAAAGGGCAAGAAAGATTTTCTTGATTTTCTTGAAAAGATATTATGAAAGATATGTAATACTTGAAATACAAGAATATCTCATAAATTCAAGAAGATCCAAATCTTGGAATCTTGTTCCCTATATTTCGAAAATTCCATAACAAAGAGGAGTTGAAATTTTTTGTGAAATATTTTAATTATGGAGAAAAGAATATATGAGATATATTCAAGATTTCTTGGAGATCACGAAAAAAAAAAATTCCATATTATTTTATCCCAAATTTTCGACCACCACACCTCTATAAATAGGGGATGAGTGTTTCATTCTCAAGTACAATTCCATGTGCTGGAAAAATTAGTAAATCCACAAAGGTGGTGCAACAAAGTTTATTTTCCTTTTGTTAATTGTTCGCGAGCATCCTACCACCGGATTGTCGAGCAAGGATTAAGGGAATACTTGGGAAGGTTTTTTTGGTGTGTCTAATCAACGAGGCCATTGTCATTCCAAGAGGTACGTTCACGTTAACTCGTAGTAATTCCGCATGCGTAGGATTTACGTGAACTGTTTATATGCATGATTTGTTGTTGAATTATTATTTGAATTAATATAGGATTGATTCATGCTAGTAATAATTATCAGAATTAAATTTGTATTTAAATATTTATCCCGAATAGATCCGTGCAACTTATTTCCCAACAATATGCCCTGTGAATATAATTCAGGTTTTAAAAATGTTACGGCCAGGTTTCGAGCCCGGGCTGCAAGACTCCGAGTGCACCCACGGAACCACTGGGACAAGCGAGCCATGGTACATCTTATTTCGGCAGAGTTTCGTCTTATTTTATCGTATTCCCCAATTAATCAAGATCCTACGTGCATCCATTTCCGACTTAATCAATTAAAATCAATCAAGTCGGAACGCACATGTTCTACAACAAGCAATAACCAACATTCATCAACATCGATCCCTCCACTCCAACATCCAACGTAATTAATATATTAAATAATACTAAATAACTGAACAACTAATTAATACTATATATACACAAATAAGATAAATTAAGCTAATACTAAATTAAGCTAGGAATTAAGCTAAACAATACTAATGTACACGTATTAGCTAAAAATTATGCTAATTAAATAATACTAAATATGCAACTATCAAGTAAAATTAAGCTAAAATATACACTACAATAATATATATATACACTAAACAACTACACAATTAAGCTAAAATATACCTAAAATATAAAATTATCATGCAAATTAAATTAAGCTAAATACAACTAATACTAGATACATTTATCATACAACAAAATACAACTAATACCACGAATATAATTATCATGCAAATTAAATTAAAATTTAAGCTAATACAACTAATACTGGATACATAAAACAACTAAAGAGTATTAAAACAACTAATACTAAATAATAAAACAACTAATACTAAATAATAAAACAACTAATACCTATATAATAACGATTAAATTAAAAAAAACTTACCACAATTTATGAAAAAAACGAGCTGCGCGCAGTCCCCTCCACGCCGAGTTCGCCTCCGAGCACACCCAAATGAGAGAAATGAAATGAGTTGATGGAATTGTTCTTATATAGCGGTTGGCGAAAAGATTAACGGAGGTGGTTGCCCTCGCAAACGCTACCGCAGAGAGCCCCTAGCAGGCGTCCAGAGACCACCGATTGGGGGCGGCTACTACAAAAAAAAACGTCGCTTTTTAACGTATTTAAAATTAGCGACGGTTACAAGAACCGTCTCAAATAGCGACGATTTTTACGACGGTTACGGTTAAATGGTCAAAGTCAACAGTTTTAGCGACGGTTTAGAGAACCGTCGCAAACATCGATGGTTTTAGCTACAATTTTAGCGACATTTTGGACTAACCCCTTTAGCGACGGTATTAGCGACAATTTTTATGATTTGATTTAGCTTATTTATTTTATTTTTTAATATTAATTATGTATTTTTTTTATGTTTCAGAATTATACTAGGTTTTTTAATTGTTGTTAATGCACCTTACCGTATATTTAATTTATAGTCACTTAGAGAAGAGTTCCACCTGACCGTAGTCAGATCTATTTCGAGGAGTTTACGGTATAAAATTTAATTCATAGTATATTTAAATATATATATTGACTAAAAATAGTACTTGTTTAAATAGAAAAGTAGTACTTGTTTAAATGAAAGTATTACTTGTTAAATGAAAAATATTACTTAAGTTTAAATAGAAAAGTAGTACTTGTTTAAATAGAAAAGTAGTACTTGTTTAAATAGAAAAGTAGTACTTGGTTAAATGAAAAGTAGTACTTGTTTAAATTAAAAGTATTGTTTAAATAATAGAAAGTATTACTTGTTTAAATGAAAGGTATTACTTGTTTAAATGAAAAGTATTACTTGTTTAAATAGAAAAGTAGTAGTTGTTTAAAAAGAAAAGTAGTACTTGTTTAAATGAAAAATAGTACTTGTTTAAATGAAAAGTAGTACTTGTTTAAATAGAAAATTATTACTTGTTTAAATAGAAAAGTAGTACTTGTTTAAATAGAAAAATAGTACTTGGTTAAATAAAAAACGTTATTTGTTTAAATTAAAAATATTACTTGTTTAAATAGAAAATATTGCTTGTTTAAATGAAAAGTAGTACATATTTAAATAGAAAGTATTACTTGTTTAAATAAAAAGTAGTACTTTTTTAAATAGAAAGTAATATTTGCTTTAAAAAAATAAATTTTTAGGACATATACAATTTGAAAGAATATTATCATTTATTTATTATTTATAAAGTAAAAACTATATATAATTAGTATTTTAAAGATTATTACATAGTTAATATAATACAATTTAATTTAAATTTATAAATAAATAAAAATTATAATTATTATATTAAAATGTGGTTAAATCATTAAATTAAATAATTGAAATAAAGGATTTTAAAAAAAAATTGAAAAAAAATGATTTTTAGGACATATAGAATTAATTTCATTAAGTAAACGCAAGAAAGCAAGTGCCCGAGTGGTTTGATCCCCGCTCAGGCGTCCATAGGTCCCGTGTTCGGTCCCCCTTGGGAGCGAAAATTTACCTCATTTAATTGGGAGACTTAGGGGCTTATATATGATATGCTTGGTGGTTGAATTTGAGATGGTCTGTGATTCGGTGCTTACCCGGGCGCCCCCTGGGCTCGGGTTCAAACCATCGTGAGCCATTTTTTTTTCGTAAATTCACGTTTTAGCGACGGATTTATTTAAAAAAATTAAAAAAAAAAAAAAAATATTTTAAAATAAAATCGTCGCTAATCCGTCGCTAATTAGAGACGGTCACAAAAAATTGTCGCTACGGTTAGCGACCCTCGATTCAACGACGGATATTTTTCGGTCGCCAAAACCGTCGCTAATGTCATTAGCGACGGTTTTTTTCGTCGCTAAAACCGTCGTTAAACCCCGTCTTTTTTGTAGTGGGCCCTCGTCTGACCCCACGGGACTCATTTACCGAGGGCGCGTCATACTTTGGTGACGACTTTATCGAGGGTATCTGCCCTCGTTAAATGTGACGAGGGTAGTACCCTGGTTAAAACTCTCGTTCAGTATATCCCTAATTAAATCCCTCATTAAATACCGATGGTTCTTTTACCATCAGTAATTTCCCTCGTTAAATCAGTATTTTTTTGTAGTGTACGTACCAACACATAATTTCCGCAACACCATATAATAGCACCTAATTACTATCTTCAACACCAGAAGAACTAGAATCACCCAAGCCATCTTATATATTTCAATGAAATGTCCACTAATGTAGAATCATTCCACAAGCAAAGTTATTACTCCCTCCGTCCCCCACCAATCTTCACACTTTCTTTTGTACACATATTAAGAAAAAAATGGTTTTTTTTGTGTTTTGTTGACTTTTCAAAGGGGATGAAGGGTGAAGATTGTGAGGGTGGAGATTGTGAGATTCTTTGCCATTTTAAGGTGTGCAAGTTTGTAAGGGACGGACGAAAAAGGGAAGTGTGCAAGTTGCTAAGGGACGGAGGGAGTAGTTATTTTCACTGAACAGTATTAGTTCTAAAATTCAATTGCACGATGCACTCATGTGTTACTCTTAAATCTTGACAAAACTAATATAAAATCAAGTAAACACTCTCCATCGAGTAAGTCAATGTAAATCCGGTCCCATTTTCCCACTCGTATTTCAAAGAAGTTTTGTAAGAAAAGAGAATATCTAAACATTATCTAGTAACATGACTGAGGAAGGGAAAAAGCTACACATCTTATAGTTTGATATAGCATAGAGGGTGGGTGAAAAAACTTATAAATTTATACGGAAAAATATAACTTTTTTCACGAACACAGATTATATTTTTAGTGTAAATAAATTGTATATTTAAAAAATAAAAATCAATGCATTCTGCTGAGCAGGTTCCAAAGCTAGTCTCAAAAAAGGTAAACTTCAAGAAAAGAAAGAGAAATTAAAAGAATATTATTTCAATACTTTAGGCATTATGGCCGAATTTCGTAATACGGCTTGATCGATTTTTTTAGTGCACATCATTTTTTGCTAACACACCCCCACCATTTGAGTTTGCAAACACTTTACATCCGTTGAAGAGTTAATTCTGACACGTGGTGCTCTCTCATCAGTTTTGTCATGCTCAAATTCTAAGGGGATGATTGGTATGGTAAAATAACCTAAGAATTAAATCATCATTCAATGATTTATTCATAATCCTATGATTGGTATGGTTTTTTATTTGGAATCATGATTCCATAAAGAATGGTGATTCCCAAAAATAAAAGAATTGTCATTCCTTCCAACCCCCTTGATTTTAGCTATTACATCCTTTGATGAACCATTTTTTAAAATAATTATAATAATAATATTTAATAATAAATGTAAGATAACTATGTTTAATAAAATATAAATATAATAATCTCAATAACATAAATAACAGTAAAAATAAATTTATAATATACCAAATTTAAAAAATATAAATAATAATATAATGATTTGAACAAAAGTAATATTTTTCAACAATGTTAATAAATATAAAAATTAAAAAATATATAAAAAATTGTATTTTTTTTCAATAATAATATTATTTTTATAAAATATAATAACAATATAATAATTCTCAAAATTGTAAATAATCATATTATTATTTAACATTAATAAAAATATTTAACAACAAAATATATAAATATAATTTTTATGTAACATATGTTTTTATATCATATATAATAAAAATAATAAGATCAACAATAATATAAATATATATCAATATTCAATAATAATAACGCTTCTATCCATAATTTTTGTTATTAAAATATAAAATAAAATAATATTTTTAATAGTACACTTAATAAATATAATAATATTATTATATTTTTATAGTTTACATAACATTATAACAACAATAATCAACAATAATAATATTATTAAGTAATAATTTCAACTCATAATAATAATATTAATAAATAATAAATTAAAATAAATTTACACAGTTATATTTCATTCCTTACCAATACCGATCATGAGAATGATCATTCCATTGTTATTCCATTCACATCTCCATTCCATTCATAAACTCATTCCATTCAGTCATAATTTCATTCAATCATATCAATCATGCCCTAAACTTTTTAAAATTTCCATATTATATAAATAGGGATAAATATATAATACTCACTCCGTCCCATAATAACATGCACATTTACTGTTTTCACGTATTTTAGCGAGCGGATTTTTATTAATATTTAAAATGATAAAATATTTTTTAAAGATGCATATAATAGAATATAGATAGATCTATTATACTCCTCCTTAACCAGGTGGCTTAGCCCACCTGGCCAATGGGCTCCTCATTTGAGTGGGAGACCCAGGTTCGATTCTCTCAGGGAACGAATTTGGAGTTATGGGAGGTATAAGGTGGATTGACGATTTCGTGGAATATTTGGGTGCTTGGTGTACTAACTACTGACTACTATCATCTAACTTTGCCCGATCAAAATAAAATAAAATCGTACTCCTCCCTAAAAGTCTCTTTATCATTTCAAATACTAATAAACAACTCGCTCGCAAAAACTCGATAATAAAGTTAGTGTGCACGTTATTTTGGGACGGAGATAGTAATATATTTTAATGGGTTAGGTCTTGTATGCACCCGGGTGCACCGCACACTCATAGTGCATTTTAGAAGCGTGCAACTTATTATGCTGAAAAGTATGACTTGTTTACACAGAAAAGTGCAACAGTTAATATGAGAACATAGTTGCATGCTTCTGTTGGAATAGTTGCACGTTTCTGTTTTGTACACGCTTCTAAAATGCACTATGAGTGCACGGTGCACCCGGATGCACATGAGACCTACTCTTTTTAATGGTTATCGAATAAAAAGTCACGCATAATTTTAATAATTATCTAAAAAATCTCTCATGTATAATTATGATTTATTGTCTGAAAATTCCATATATAATTTTAATAATTTTATTACTCTTCCACGATATATTTAAATGATTTTATTTGTCTTCCTCAATATATTTTAATGATATTAATTATTTTTTTCAAAAATGATGTGGAACTCTTTTAAATAGTAGAGATAGAACATTCCAAACAAATTTAGAAAATTTTAAAATATTTAGAGAATTAGTTATGGCTCTAGATATTTTTTATAATGACTGGATAATAAAAATTCCCACATTCATATAGAAATTGAGTTAGTATAAATAATAGGAGAAATGATGTTGGTAAGAAATCTAAAATTATAAATAAATATTCGTTCTATTAATTATTTTTGTATAATTTAATTATTTAATAAATTATATAATATTATATTAAAAATCAATTTACTAAATTTTCTAATAATACTACATAATCCATCTTAATGGATATACATATATTGTCAAAAGGAGAGTAGAAATTATATTTAGGATGACGGAATTTTTTTTTTAAATTTAGAAGGGCAAAAAATAAATATAATAAACCTAAAGTTTACATTTAATTTCAAACACAATTTTTTTTACAAACAAGTTTCATGTTATGAAAATGGATTTATTTAGTAATGTCATTACTTTCTTTCAATAATACAATTACATGCATGAATTGATATCAATAAATTTTTCACACACAAACATACTATGAAAATGAATTTATTTAGTAATATCATTATACTTATTCAATACAGAGAGTCTTATAAACTACTCCCCCGTCCCTCACCATTTTGCACCCCCACTTGTGCACACATTTTAAGAAAAAAATTATTTTTTGGTGTATTGTTAACTTTTCAAAGGGGATAGAATGTGAAGATTGTGAGAGTGAAGATTGTGAGATTTTCTTTTTCCATTTTAAGGGTGTGCAAAATGGTAAGGGACAGATCAAAATAGAAAGTGTGCAAAATGGTAAGGGATGGAGGAAGTATTACCAATACAATTTTAGCCCACAAACATGTCAAATTGTGTGTTGTATCAGTTCTGTAATGATATTACCGAATGAATATTATGATATAACTAAATGAAGATTAAACAAATTTCACTGGATCGACTCCATTTCGTTATTGAATTTTTTATTAAATTCTGAAAAGAAACCTCAGAGTTTTTGATTGAATTCTGCAAAGAAATTGAAAAGAAACCTTTAAGACTTGGAATTCATTAATGCACACAAATAGAGCAGGAGATGCATTCGTTAATCCACACAAATAGAGTAGGAGTGTAAATTAGTTTCGAGTTGAACATGAATTCATTAATGCACACAAATAGAGTAGGAGATGAAAGTGAAAAGAAACCTTTAAAACATGGAATTCATTAATGCACACAAATAGAGTAAGAGATTGAATTCGTTAATATTCACAAATAGTGTAAATTAATTTCTTGAGTTGAACATGAATGCAGCAAACAAACAGAATTCATTAATGTACACAAATAGAGTAGGAGGGTAGATTAGGATTGCCATTGTAAACAAAGAGTCTACTCAGTCAATCAATTATTTCAAAATTCAATGTCTATAAAAATACCAAATTACTAATAATACAAAATTATATTCTAATATTTCAAAATTCAATTTCTATAAAAATACTAATGTTTCAAAATTATTTAATCAGTGTTTTAGCAAGACACTAATATTTCAAAATTTAATTAGCAAACACCAAGTGAACATATATTTTTAGTTCTACGGTTTACTAATTCACTTTGAAGTTCGTTGTTTTTAGTTCTATAATTTACTAATTCACTTTTAAATTCGTTATTATCAAAATTTATGTCTTTGATTTGTGTCATGAGTTAGTCTCCATTAACCAAGACACCAAGTCTATGCTATGAACTTGAATTATTTAACAAATTTCACTCATTTCAAACACATTTTTCTTCAAAATTTAATTAGCAAACGCCAAGCAAACATATATATTTTTAGTTCTACGGTTTACTAATTCACTTAGAAGATCGTTGTTTTTAGTTCTACTGTTTACTAATTCACTTTGAAATTCATTATAATCAAAATTTATGTCTTTGATTTGTGTCATGAGTTAGTCTTCATGAACCAAGTATATGCTATGAACTTGAATTATTTGACCAATTTCAGTATTTTACTCATTTCAAACGAAATTTTTCTAAACCACTAAACATGACCCGTATTATACTTAGGTAGGATCAAATTTCATGGATTAAAACAAAATTCATAACATGAACCAGATCTATACAATTTTTTATCTTGTGTCATTTACATGCTTTATTTTATTCTAAATAGATTTTTATAAAAGGCAGGCACATCTTAGGAACTAGGTACGGCCTCGCCCATTGGGGCGCCTTCCGCCCTTAACCCCGACGCAATTAAATGCAAATTTATCTATGATATGCATACAATCAAATGGCACAAACACACGACCAAAATCAACAAACACATGACCAAAATCACATAACAAGGCCAAATGAAAACCAAACCCTGAAACATTATGAAGGTTTGTTTCGGGTATTTGTTGGCTCTCTTCCGTGAATGTTTCCTTCTCCTTCAATCGATTTATAACATATCTGCTTGGCTGAGGGTAGTACTTGTGGGAAAGTTTGTTGTTTCTCCCTTATCAAGAATGAAAAAAAAAAATATAACAACAAATTCAAATTTGATTAAGTAGTTTGCAATTGATTTAATTTTAATATGATAACGCATGCCTAAAGGACCAAAGTTCTTTCAACAATTAAATATAAAAGAAGCTAAACCGATAAATTCATCCTAACTTTAAAATAACTGTTCGACCTGCCATGGTTCAATAACCGAGCTTATGTAGCAGTATCATCATACCAATTTCCCATGCAACAAGTTCAAACAGCTACCAAACAATGATACTTTAATCATATAAAAATAGCAACGTAGTTAAACTAATAGCACATTTCTCTATAATGTTTCCATTGTTAACAGGAATAATTTCCTCCAAAGGACGGTAAATACCAAACAATAAAAATAAAACAAATATGAAAATGAAAATTACTAATTTAACCTCATCAATCCAGAGGAATTTCAACATCGCCATCGGAGATCTCCTGCTGCAAATCCTTGGGATCCTTCCCATCGACCGTACACCCAACAGAAACGCACGTCCCCAAAATCTCCTTCACAGTGCCGGACAAATCCTTCGCCATGGATCGCACCTTCATAACCTTCGCGATCTCAATGACGTCATCGAGCGAGATATTTCCATTATGCTTGATGTTCTTCGTCTTCTTTCTGTCTCTCTCCGGCTCCTTGAGCGCCTTGATGACCAACGCGGCGGCGGAGGGGACAACGGTCACTTTGGCCTGGCGGTTCTGCACCGTGAGCTTGACGGTGACGCGGAGGCCCTTCCAGTCCTTGGCGGTTTCCTTGGCGATGTCTTCGCCGATCTTCTTCGGGGAGAGACCCAGGGGACCGATCTTCGGGGCCAGGGAACTGGCGGCGCCGACCTCTCCGCCGGTCACGCGGACGAAGACGTCGACGACCTGAGACGGATCGAACTTCGGCGGCATTTTGTTTGTTGGCGGCGGTTAGGGCTTCTGATTGTGAGGGTTAAGGAAAGAGGGGAATTTTATGAACGGAGAATATAAACTTGGATTTCACTGGGATTTGGGCTGAAGAAGTAATAAGCATTTTGGGTTGAATTTTCATTTTGGGGCTTTTTTTTTTAATAATATTGGCCCACTTACCCGTTTGCCCATAAAGATGATTTTTTTTTTCAAATTAAATATGTATAAATCTACATATATTTTATTTTGAAAGAATTAATATCAAGACATAATTTTTCGATTGAGCCAGCAATATATATCTTCATTTAAAAGTGTCTCAATTTCTGGACTATTTCCTTTCGTCAATTCAAATTTTTAATTTTGTTTTACATTTTACTTAATTTATATTTTATAACTGAACTAGCCACGATATTAGCTGTTCCAAAAATGGTGTTTCACTATGTATTTCATAGTCTATATTAATGATATGTGGAATTGACAAAAATATCCAAGGGACCACTATAATCCTGGGTCCATGTGTTATAGATTCAGGGGGTGGAATAATTCTGAAACACGAAAAAATGACACAGATGAATTGAACGGACTGAACTAGGTATCTGGCCAGTGGTATAATATTGTATAGCGTGAAAATCATTATAGCTTAGGAGTATCATTTTTTAGATTGTGTTAAAATTTAAAAAAGAAAAAATTGTTTTGTTCTGTATCAATTTGTGATTAAATATGAGGAGCTTCATAATGTTTTTGAAGAAATTTAGATGTTTTTTATATAAGTGCACTAAATACACATTTGTCTTCTTTTCTTTTTTTTTGGTCGATAAATGATAATTTTTATTCAAAAGAAAAGTTGGTACAAGTATTCCTAGTACAACAGAGATCACAACCGATTTTAGAGCGAATAATTTATAATTGTTAAAGGTTCCATTTCGGCAACAACTCATTGAAAGTAAAAGTACAAATAAAATTATATTTCACAAAAAATCAACTAAAAAATCTTCATTTTACTTCTTCGATGATCCTCCCCATGCAACAATTGGCATCTTAAAAAACCACTTTAATTTTCTACTTTCAAATTACTTAGACGATACCAATCCAAAAACTAACGCCAACTTCTTCCATTCTTACCTAGAAAAATGCCCGACTGCATGTGATAGTGATCCTTGATTTGTTTATGAATCGCCAATGGAAATTTTAACCAACTTTAGCACTCCCTCCACACTTGACATCGTTTTACAATTAAGGAAAGACAAAGTCTAATATGAAAATTTTCATACATGAAATTTTTTTAATTTACAATCAAATTTTGTAATTGATGAAGGTAAGACAAAATTAAGTGGTTCATAGTTCACTCGGCCCAAGTGATTCATGGTTCAACCGGCCCGAATAAATCATAATTTAGGGTTCATTATTTAGTGTTTAGGGTGTAGATGGTTGATTTAAGACAATTTTATAAATTTTTATACATGAAAATTTTCACACTAAACCTACTTTTAAGGAAATGATCTACTCTTGAGGAAATTATGTGAATCCGATTACGTCTTTGCAAAACAAACACTCTGTATTATCATACTTTAGTATGTGTGTTTTATTTTTAGTCAAATTATTTCTTTATATGTATAATAATAATAATTTTTACATATAACAATTAAAGAGTTAATGTATAGAACTGATTAAATAGCTTGACATATAAGTTTATGGAATTTCTCTCATTTTCTCAGCATATTTATTGGAATCAATGAACAATCCGTAGGACCAAAGACCAAAGAGAAATTGTCCACCATAGAATACAAATATCTCTAATTCACCATTAACTAAAATTGGGAAAGTCTATGCATTTAAAATACCCAAAATGGCCCTGATGAACATGGCCCTGTAAAAGGGGGAAAGGGGCCTCATCAATGGATTTCACCCTGATACTAGACTCTCAGTTCTATCCAAAACGTTTTTTATTTTCACAAAATGGTTTTTATTCAACATGCTTAGTTGGATTGAGGGATTCAGATATAAGACTTTGTGCAAAAACTTATACACATTGGTTACAGTGTAATTGATAAGTATTTTTAAAAAATTAATTATTTCACTAAAAAATAATCAATTATTTAATATTAATTATTTTATTAAGATATTAATTATTTTTAATTAAAATACATCAAATTGCACGATACGATACACTGCACATGGTGTTACTCTGGCTTTTGGGATGAATTTGAAATTTATAATTAATATAATTTGGATTTTTTAAATGAATATAAGAGTTCTTATGTGTTGCATGTTATTATCGGTGCACCTAAATAGAGATCTGCTACTTTGGATCAAATAGTTATAATATAGTAACATGTGTTACACTTATTTATATTAAAGCCACTGATTTACATCACTTGGCTTTGATTTTTTTTTTAATAAACCTCAAGCGTTAGCCATTAATTTGTATATTAAGTTTTGGAAATATATATTTTCAATACATTTTACTATTTTCTGTAACAATATAATTAAGGATGTGTTTATTTTGAGATTTAAGTGTGCAGAACGAGTCAAGTTTTTAGAATCTAGGAATTTAGAATCCTTGATGAATAGTAAATGTATGTGTTTGTTTTGAGATTTGAGTAGGGTGAGATTTAACTTTATGTAAAATCAATATTTAATAAAATGTATAAAGTGTGATGTATTGAGAAGGGTAATAATAGGTTATATAAATATTAGTAAGTGTGGATTGAATGTGGAATTTGAAAACTTGACTCTAAATCTTAAACTCGTATGAGATAAAAAGTGCAAAGTCGTAAATACATCCATGTAAGTCTCAAAATCTCGGAGATGCTTGATAAAAATTTTAAGAGTGAAAATGGTATAGGCAATGTTTGCTTTATGTCAAGAAATGACTATCATTTCTATTTATATTATTAAAAGTGAGAGATGTTAAATATTAAATTGATATTTGGTAGAGAATTAAAGTAATTCTTCCAAAAATCAAAAGCTGAGGAATGATTCATTCCTTAGTTTTGGGATATGATAGAACTATTCACGAAATGATACTTATATATTTTCTCCCTCCATCGAGAATGTGCTCAATTCTTTGGGCACAGATTTTAAGAAATAATAAATAAAGTAGATAAAATAAATGGTATTACAGGGTATTGTGGAGTCTATTTATAAATGAAATGAATTTTGTGGGTAAATTACAATGACAATATGAGTAATTAAGTGATGGTTGGAGGGTGAAGATAAAGTGAGTGCGTCCATAAAAAAAATTAGCACACTTTTGATTGACCGACAAATAAAAAAAGTGAGCACACTTTTTATGGACTATGGGAGTATAAACCAAACACGTTCTTTTTATTCTATTGTCAATTTGTAATTCCTCGCTTCTAAACTCTTCAATCAAGCATTCACTTACTTTTCTTGGTCAAAAAAAGATAAACTTTGAACTTTGAAGTATCAAATTTAAATCTAAAATTTATTTGGGGAGATCTAAAATAAACAAAATGATCCCATGCTAAAATAAACAAAATCGATGGACTTCAAACTCAACTGAAATCTCTTTTTTTTTTTCTTTTTTTTTTAAAATTAGAAATAACAAAGTCAAAAGTACAAAAGAAAATAAAACAATTAGAATCAACTTATCTAAAAATCGATCTATCCGAATGAAGAATTTAGACCACTCAAATTGGGAGTGGCATTATGAAGGTGCTAATGCACTTATTTGCAAACGGATATACCATGAGTTATAAGCATGGGCATCAACCGTCACTTCACTGTGTCCAGTTATGAATTGTCAATTCACTATAAAAAGAAAGCATGTGGATAGATTTGAACAGTCTCCACTTAATTATTTTGGTTATATATATATATATATATTTTTAACTTAAATAGCAACTCAATTCTATAAATTCAAAATAAAAGTAAAAGTGTTTTTAGCCACTTGAATTATTCACTTCACCAGCTCATATTTTTCTTTGAAATTATAGTTTTTGTTTAAAATATAATACACGGCCAAACGCAAAGAAAGTAATATTCTCTCTGTCTCATGATTACTGCAACACTTGTCTTATTTAGACGTCCCAATATTACTGCAACACTCCAAAAAATGGAAACAAACATAATATTAATACACTCACAGCGCCCTTATTTTATTCCACTCAAACCCACTTTATTCCACTTTACTTAGTTAGCAGTCCAATTTGTGTGTTGCAATCATCTTGAGACTTAGAAAGTACTAATTTTAAGTAATTTGACTATCAAAAAATTTATGACAAACTTCTGTGGACGTATTAACAGGAAATTTTATAATAAACTCAATAATATATTTTAACCATACAATGTACAGTAATATCTTTTACCCTAGAAAGTAATACTAATTTTAAGTAATTTTGAGAAGATAGTCCATGAAATCAAATATTTTTAAAATGTGATACTTTGTATATTAAAAAAGGGGATCAATTCGGAATTTGGCCCAAATAATAAAATAATTAACAACACATATGTAATTAAAAAATAAGATACATAAATTAGTAATAATTTTTTTAAGTCAAAATATTTCGTAATTAACTTGATCGTACTCCTCTGTCTCATAATAACATGCATACTTTTCTTATTCAAACGTTCCAAGATAACTTACACATTCCAAAAAATAGAAAACTCTCCATAAATCTCACCCTCACAATACACAATTTTACACAAAATGTCATTATTTTTGGGTTCACACATACACACAATCCAACCCGTTTATTTACTTTATATAAAAAAAATTGCAAAATTATCCCTCAAAATTCTACTTATTACTCCATTTTCTTAATTTGTGTGTTCACCAAAGAGTGCATGTTAACTTGGAATGGAGAGAGTAATATTCAAGAACTAAAAAGACAAAAACTCTTGTGAACTCAAGTTCACCATGAATCCAATTTTTTTAGTATCATTGTTATGTGTAAAAATTCTCACTGTTATGCATAAAAACTATCACTATTACGCATAAAAATAATCACTATCTAAAAAAGACTTTATATTTTTTAACAGTGGAAGTTTTTGTGCATAACAATGATATTTTTTACATATAACATTGATAGAATTTATGTATAGACCTAGTTTACAGGAATGTTACTCAATTAAAAATAATTACAATACTTTTCTTCTGCTCATCGAATTCTGAAATTATTATGTAATAGTTTCGATGTGCATTTTGAAATACATATTTTCCAACGTAAATTTATTAAAGAAAAATACAGATAATATCGTACTTAATTAATGTTATATACTTATATCAGAATATAAAATAGGCGGAAAATTCAAGAATTGAGAGATAGATAGAGTGACAGATGGAGCATGATGATTGACTAGGCATAAATACAGAGATAGAAATATCAGTATACAATTACAAATAATGAGAATTTTTTTCTCTTTTATTTATGAGTATGCTATATTTTTCAGTAAGATAATAATGCAATCTAATAATATTTAATTACTAAATTTTATATGCACTCAACGACATATATATGTAATAAATCTTAAAAATTTTATGATAATATATATGTATATGATGACTTATATAAAATCCTGAATATCAAATACAACTTCATTTAAACAGAAAAAATGAGAAACTCAACTAATAATGTATGCATTTCAACTGCAACAACATCAGCTACTTTGGGCATTGTCGAATAATAAATATTCATGACATAACGATCTCTAAAACAAATGGCGTAATGAATCCTTTTTCTAATTTTTTTCTCTCAATAGAAAATTAAAGCTAATTCTGACTTCCCGAAGCCCCGTTTGTTTGCGGGATAGGTCAGTGTTAGTGGCCTAATCTCAATTAATCGATTGTTTAATTTATTGAATAAAAGCTTGGAATATATTCAATCCTAATAATACAATAATACATTTAATTCCTATATTAAAGGACAAACCTATTTTATATGAAGGGGTAGATTCTGTCTCAAATACAATATTACATTAATGTCACTCGTATTTTTACCTTAAAAAGACTAAGTCTATCAGATGTAAAATGTATTAATGACATTTTAATAGGTATCTTATATATTTCTTCAATTTAAACATAAATATTAATTTTTTAATATAAAATTAAAAGATGCAATCGTACAATCCAAACATATATCTTAATTCAAATAATTTAGTCAAATCAATTCAATCTTACCCAATTCAGCTCAATCATATTAATTCAATCTTATCATGTTCAACTCAATTCTATCATGACTAATAAATCTAGTTATGTGAAGCAAACAAAGGCTACGAACAATTCTATCCCGAATTATGAAGAGTTGGTCTCATGTGGATCCTCATAGTACATTTTAAAATCGTGCAATTGTTATGCTGAAAGATGCAACTTATTTATACTTAACCGTGCAACTATTTTTTTTTATATTATTAGTTGTATGGTTAAATGTAATTTTAGTATAACAAGTTGCATACTTTTAAAATGCACTATGAGTATGAGTGCACAATGTACCTTGATGCATATAAGATTTAGCCTTATGCAATAGTACAATCCAAACATATATCTTGATTCAAACAATTTAGTCAAATCAATTCAATCTTATCCAATTCAACTCAATCATATTAATTCAATCTTATCCTGTTCAACTCAATTCTATCATGACTAATATATCTAGTCATGTGAAGCAAACAAAGACTAAGAACAATTCTATCCCGAATTATGAAGAGTCGGTCTCATGTGGATCCTCATAGTGCATTTTAAAATTGTGCAATTGTTATGCTGAAAGATGCAACTTATTTATACTTAATCGTGCAACTATTTTTTTATATTATTAGTTGTATGGTTCAATATAATTTTAGTATAACAAGTTGCATACTTTTAAAATATACTATGAGTATGAGTGCACAGTGTATCTTGATGCATATAAGATTTAGCCTTAAGAAAATACAAACGGGTAATAAATAAATAATATATTTTCGTCTAGTAATGTATTTGTCAAGAAAGTGGCTTCACAAAGTCGAATAACGCAAATTATTGGTCTATATTATAAGTTTCAATTGAAAGATAGAAAAAAATGATGAAAATGGTGGGGTTGGTCACAAATCTTGGTGTCATTTTCACAAAAAGTAGCTTGAGCGTGAAGACGGATAATTAAATTATCATGGTCCCCATTCCGATTTTATCTATGCATTTTCTGGTCTGAAAATGAAAGCCTATGGGCTATTAGATATTAGGTATAGACAGCGCCTCCTAACAACACCGTCTTTATATAGCTCAATAATTTTGAGAATCTTAGTTAATTTAAGTCTATTATAATTTTATAATTCTATGAAATTTATAAATTATTATGTGAGCATATTGTAAGTCTAAGTCTCAGATGCAATACGATAAGACCGCAAGATTCACTAATAACAGATTTAAAAAATATGCAACTTGTTTATGATGAAACGTGCAATTTATTTTAAGAACATAAGTTACATATTTTAGTGTAAACAACTTGTATGTTTTAGTGTGTTGTATCTGTTATAAACAGGCTTAAAGCTCAATCGTAAATTGGGCTAAGACCCATTTTGCCAAACGAGACGGGCAGAAGATATAATTCGATAAAGTAGGAGAGTTCGCCTAATCTTGGAGATCGGCCCTCGATGAGCTCGCCTAGCGAGCAAATTCGGAATGGTGAATTCAACCACTACACGATGAAAAAGAGCAGGTCGATAAAATAAGTGATCTCGATTTAAATTAGCCAAGAGTCTTGTTGGAAAAGCTGTTATAATAGGAAAGGAAATTAGTTGGAATATCAGGGAGTGTTTCAGGGAACACACAAAATAAAAGATCAGTACTATCAGGGAGATCTCATAAGCATTAAATGAAAATCAAACTATTCTGAGAAAAAAATCATTTGACAAGAACTCATAAGAAAGAACAGGTGACCAAATAAAGAGAAAAAGAATGAGGCCAACAAATTGCCAGATCGATAACTAAAGAAAATTTATACCAAGCATTTAATGTTAGTTTAAAAGATTAATAATAAAGGGGGGCATCTTGAATATAAATAGGACACCTCTTGAAATATATCCATAAAATTACAACAAAATTTATACCAAGCATTTAATGTTATATTGAATGCTTAACTAGAATTATTAATTGTCCATCATTGGTCATTTTATCTTTAATATAAATAAACATTTAAGATCTTGAAATATATCCATAAAATTATTCAAGACAAAGTTATTGTTATTTTACTCTTCAATTGAATGCTCAACAACCAATTTATATTCCATTATCATTTATTAAATATCATTTATTATTTGATTAGCTAAAATTTAAGTCACAATTATTATCCAATTCTTTGTTATTTTAGCTATCAACACAAGTAACAATTTGTATGTTTATAAAATATTTTATGAACAAGTGCATTTGGGGCAAAGGAGACTCACTCTATTTTATGAACTTCACGTGATGAACCCACTCAATAATATAACGACTCAATAACGAGATAAATTTTTTAATAAGAACAGGTGACAAATGAGTTTGTATTACTTGTATGGAGGGGAAAATACACATGTATAAAATTATTTTAAAAAATCTATATAACAAGTAAATTAGATACGCTGATAAGGTTTTCTTTTTTTCTTCTTTTTTTTTTATCAGAAAAAGATATTCATTCAACTCCAAAAAGGTATGAAGCATACTCGAGGCAATTCGTAATTACAAAATTAACAACCTAAAATTATTCTCAAGTTTTCTAACCAATCGTTAAAAGAAAATTTAGAACAACCCAAGTCCTTTACGTAGAACCAACTCCACAACCCCCGCCATCACCGCATCAACAACTCAGAAATCGAGAAGGAAATATGTCTCCCTTTCTTTCCCCTTAATAAGCGGCTATGTGCGATCAAGTTAAGGAGGGGATGTGAATGTAGAATTGTAGATATACAAAATCAATTTAAACATTCGACCCATACCTTGCGTGGGGTGACATATTAGAATTAAAAGTGCCTCCCTAACTTGTCCTAAGATCCACAAAGAACACACCTGAGGTCTTCGCCTTGAATTATAATATTTCTTCTTTGCAAGTTGTTCTTATTAGGATATCAGTCCCGTAACAGTCTCAACTCATGAGCAATCACCTTCAATAAGCAAATTTCATACAAGCTGAAATTCCTTTTTTTTTTCTCCTCATTAATGGTAGCGACTCCATGTTGGTAAAGCAAAACATTGTAAGCTTCTTTTGTAGCATAATGGCCATTCAGAGAGCATGTCCACATCCACGAATGAAAAGGTATTTTCAAACCTCACCTGATAGGGTGCCAGTGTAAGAGGCTTCGTTCATATTACTATCAGCATAATTAGCTTAACAGTGTTGGGGTTATACTGGAAAATGTGATTTTACTTTGTATAACCAAACTGAATTTCTGTCTTATTTGCTGAAATAAATTATTTATCACTGATGGTTTAAATATGATTGAATGTTACATATATTTACTGCATACCTGTTCAATAAATAGTACGTGTTACATTGTAGTTAATTTAGTGATACCAGATCACATAAGATTAAATTAACAGTCACTTGCAACCAAAAATACAGAATTCACAACCCAGATGGAAATGAACAATCCATCGCGAAAGGTTGAAGTGTAAGACTCAGATTTACTTGTCTTGACCAAGAGAATGCACTAGTGCATTATGATGCGCTGAATAGGACCTACAGGAGGATACATTCTTCAGTGCTGAATATAGAAGAATTAGACCTTAGTGGTTCGTTATTTCTTAATCTCCGTCTCTTAAATAGGATCGTGTGGAATTAATAATTATTGTTTTGATTCATGTTGGGTAGAGAATCAATGCGATTCAATACTTTGTGTTTTGGGCAAGATTATTAGTTACATGACGTGTGCAAGTACGTCTTGCTTGATTTGTCCTCTTGGTGGGCTCAGAAGTTTTATCATACCAAATCTTGCAAGTGAAATTTGTTTCCGATATGGATAATAATGTTGAGTTGTCCTTACTCCAAGGAAAAATATATTAATTAATATGAAGCTATTCAGTGACTTAAATTAATTAATGGACTGGATAATCTTAAACACGAGAAATAATAACCGAGAGCCATATTAACAGTAATATGAGTTAAGATGGATAGTGCAATATTAATTATGTAGTGAGATTAATTAATATTTATGGGCTTGAATAATATTGTGGCTCAATATTGATAATTCAAGGTCCATTGGAAGATCCAATCTTAATTCTCCTAAAGGCTCCTCAAGTAGCCCAAAGATAAAGTTCAATAACTGAAAAATGTGTTTAAAATAAAATAAATTAGTGTTGCCTAATTTTTTCCAAAAATTTCGAAATTAATAAATAAAAGGGGAGAAATATTTTCTTTGAATTTTGTTATGGAATGAAGATAAATATTCTTGGAATACAAGATTATCTCATTAAATTCAAGAAATCTCCAACTTGGATATTTATTTGGAATTTTCGAAAATTTTGAGAAAATAAGGAAAGAAAAGATTTTCTTGATTTTCTTGAAAAGATATTATGGAAGATATGTATTCTTGGAATACAAGAATATCTCATAAATTCAAGAAAATCCAAATCTTGGATTCCCATTCCTTGTTTTTTTCGAAAATCACCATAATATAAGGAGGTGGGATTTTTTTGGAATATTTTAATTATGAAGAAAAAAATATATGAGATATATTCAAGATTTCTTGGAGATCAAGAAAAAAAAATTCCCATATTATTTTCCACCCAAAATTTCGTCCACCACCCTTAGTATAAATAGGGGATGGATTTTTCATCCCCAGTGCAATTTCATGTGTTGGAAAAATTAGAAATCCACAAAGGTGGTGCAACATAATTTTATTTTTCCTTTTGTTAATTGTTCGCGAGCATCCTTCCACCGGATTGTTGAACAAGGACGAGGGAATACTTGAGAAGGCTCTTTGGGTTTGTTCGTGTGAACGGGATATCCATCTTCTCAACGGTTGTCACTCCAAGAGGTTAGTTCACGTAAACTCCTAGCAATTCCGCATGCGTAGGATTCATGTGACTTGTTTATATGCATGATTTATTGTTGGATTATTATTTGAATTAATATAGGATTAATTCATGCTAGTAATAATTGTTAGAATTAAATTTGTATTTAAATATTCATCCCGAATAGATCCGGACAATTAATTTCCCAACAAACAGTTGATCGATTATCTAATCTAACCCGATTTAGTAGTTGTAAGCTCTAAATGTTTATGACCTGTTAAGTGGAACGAGCTACTTGAGGAACTTAAGTCTTGAGTATGGAGCTGGTATCTTGCAAAAGGTTTTCAATCATCTTCGGCCTCTTATTTAGATTGGGTGATGACTCTTTCCCTCTTTCATAAATAATGTAGTCATTTTTTCTGCCTAGGCGTTTTTTCATATGTGTTTGGTCCTACTTTATAAGTGTTGGACTAATTTTTGTAAACTCTTATCATTTGAGTATTGCTTATTCAAAGCAATTTATTATTTTTCTGATTAAAAAAAAAGTGTATACTCATTTTAGTTCACTGAATATCGTCTTTTCCTTTACGTTGAAGTACGTCTTTAGGTGCTTCAATTAATATAATATAGCGAGTTGATCTCTAACTAATGAAATATTTATGTTTTTCACAAGGTTGAGCAATGAAAAATATAAGAACCAAGTAAGTAAAGCACTATAAAGCAAGCAAATAGTTGTAGTGGTTTAGAGACTCAAGCTCCTACGTCCACTTTTCACAATCAGTATGAAAGAATTCCTTAATCTCATGATTTTCTTGTTTTAGCTTGGTGCACTAGTTTCATAATCCTTTCTTAGGAAACTTGGATCCCAGTGAAGGGTTTAACAGCCCCCCCCCCCCGGGGCAAAACCCTTGGACGGAAGGAAAAATAGACAATCCTCTAATACAAAAAGAAAGGTGGCAAACCACCCCGAAGGCCCAAGAAGCAACAGCCTACTCCGGGCAGAAATAGAAAACGTCCCAAAAGGCAACAGGTTGCCTTGGACAAACCAAAAAAGAAAACAAAAACAAAGACAAAGCCAACAACACTAAAGTCTAACAAAAGTATTACATCTATTGATGGTCCCGGTGGAAAACAAATTTTGCGCGTGCGGAAGCAAACATTTCAGTTCAGTGCATATAAAAACAGGGGTGAAGGAATGGTGATTCCAATTTTTTCTTTTTTTAAGCTCATGTGTTGTGGTTTGCTTATAATCGAATGCATATGACAAGATAAGAACGTAAAGCAGTAAAGAACACAACAAAGTATAGTGGTTCGGAGGCTCAAGCTCCTACATCCACTCTCCCTGTTCCTAGGGAAATTCCTTCCAACTGGACTTATCACCCTCTCGGGTTCGCCTCTAGATATTTAACGAGCTCTCACTCCAACTGGACTTATCACCCTCTCGGGTTCGCCTCTTAGATGTTTAACGAGTTCGCACTCCAATCGGGACTTATCACCCTCACTCGGGATTGCCTACCCTCCCTTTCGGGATTGCTAGATGTTTACCGAGTTCACACTCACCTACAAACTTAACCGACTGATTTGGGTAAGGTTTATTTGGTTTCCAACTAGGTTGAAATTTTCCCTTACATTTGTTTAGCCTCAATTCTAAGGTTGGGAAAATCTCTCTAAGCTTAGGATACATCGTGGGTTGCTTAGATTGGGTTCTAGAACACTCTTTGAATATATTTGTATATCTATAGACTTGTGTTCTAGGGTGGGAATGCTTTGGGTATAACTCTCTTTGGCTCTGTAGCATCTCGTGCTATAATCTCCACGCATCAACACATAATTTGATGGAAGATCTTGTATTTATAGTGTGGATTTGAATGTTACCGTTGGAGAGAATCACATTCAAATCCATACTATTCTTGTAAGTACAGCAGCTTCTTCAGGCTGGTTGTCTTCCTCTCATTGGTCCACGTCAGCTGATTCTAACGGCTATATTCCTCAGATTCCTCGCCTTGGAATCATTCAGGATTCTCTGAGTCTCAGTAGAGCCATTTTATCAGTAGAGCCATTACCTTCTCTATAGATGTGAGTAGCAAACCACTTCATTTGTTTGAGGTAAGTCTTTATCCAACTCCATTTTTCAAGAAATCTCCAAGGAACCTTTGGGTTGATTGCATTGAGGATGTATATAACATAAGTTGAGTCGCTCTCGATCCAAAGCCATTTCCAATCTTTAGCATGAGCAATTTCAATTCCCATGGAGACAACTGCCAATTCAGCATCAAAAGCGAAGCCCTTCCCGAAAGTGGCTGAGAAACCCCCAAGAAAGTAGCCATTAGAATTCCTAAAGATGCCTCCACCCTTAATGGGTCCAAGATCGTCCGTAGCGTTACCATCCGAGTTGAATTTGACCCAATTGGTTCTCGATCTGCCCCCAAGAAACCTGAATGGGATTCTTAGTCTGCCTGTCAGTTAATACCAAAAGTGGTAAGGGTGCTGCCATCATCAATCAGCTCCATATCCCCATGGCTAACCAGATTGAGCTCGCTCATGTGAGCCCAAAAGCGAATTTGAACATCCAGGGAAGTGAACACCTTATCTTCAAAAATAATCTGGTTCATGACAAACCAAATCAGCCAAACATAAGTGATAAATAACACAATTCCAAACATTCTTAACCTGATTACTGGAATTGAATCTCATAGTCTGCAAAACCATGGAGTTAAAATCAGTAAAATGGATACCATTGAGACCAAAAGCTAAGTAGATAGAGGAGAGAATAAAATTATAGAAGGGGCAGAAAATAAAAAGGTGGTCCAGAGGGACCTTCATAACCCCAATTTCTAAGGACTTTCCAAGTAAGCAGGACCTTCATAACCCCAATTCTAAGGACTTTCCAAGTAAGCAACTTGTTATGTATCGCCTTCCAAAACATGACAGATCTGGCAGGAGGAATAAAAGACTTCCAGATCCAAGTCCCCCAGTTCACTTTAGGAAAATGGTTATTAGTGATATAGTAAGAAAGATTAGCAGAAAGATCACCATGGAGTGACTTTTCCCAAACCCTTTTGTACAAAGGTACCAACAAGCAAATTATGACTAAGAATATCAGTAACAATCTCTGGATAGGCAGTGCAAAAGTAATCCTCAATGGACCACATGCCATCAATGAAATAGTCAGAAACAGAATAACAATAGAAATGACTAAAAGGAACAAGTATACCAATCCTGTCAGAAATTCTGTACCCAAGCCAATTATCATGCCAAAAAGAAACCCCAGAAGGGAATCCACAAAGCCATCTGGAGTTGGCATTGATCATGTCCCAAGATCTGTTAAGACCAGGCCTGATGGAAGAGGAGACAGAGCCCATGATGGAACCATCATGTTTTATAAACCTGTTCTTAATGAAAGTATTACCCTCATCAGAGGAGGTGGAAACCCTCCAAAAGAAGTTAAGAAGCAAAGACATGTTAAGAATTTTCAGAGACTTGACATTAAGACCCCCTCTCCTCATAAGGGGAAAACCCTTTAGACCAATTAATAGTGTAATTACCTTTCAACAAAGTGGAGCCAGACCAAATGAAATTCCTCATGGCCTTCTCCACTTTCAAAAGTAAGGAAGAAGGCCACAGGAACACAGTCATATAATGAATAAAAGAAGCAGGAATCACAGAGTTGACATAACAGACTCTACCAGCCATAGAAAGGGTGGTCCTCTTCCATTTAGACAACTTATTAGTGATATCATCAGCAATTTTAAGGAAAAAGTCCACTTTGGGATCCCCTCTAAAGATAGGAACCCAAAGATAAGTAAAGGGGACAACACCTTCCACAAAGCCATTATGGTTTTTAGCAAAAGTTTTGAAAGCCTGACTAATATATTCACCAAAGTATATTTTAGACTTAGCAGGGTTACAAAATTGACCAGAAAATAAAGCATAACCATCAATTATCATCTTCAACACTCTAACATTCCTCATATTATCTTTCAAGAAGAAAATGACATCATCAACATAAAACAGATAAGGAGGGACAAACAGCATGTTACCTGACATAACCTGTTTGTAGATCTTACCAGAGATACATTGATTAATCAGATAGCAAGAACCTCCTCTGCCATGCAGAATAGTAAGGGAGATAAAGAGTCACCCTGTCTAACACCTTGGGAGCAAGCAAAGTAACCTTTAGGAGTACCATTTATCTGAATGGACAGATAAGTAGAGCATAGAATAACATTAATACAACTGATAAATTTGTCAGAAAAACCCATCAGGATGCACACAATAAGAAGAAACTCCCAGTTCACAGTATCAAAGGCCTTTCTAATATCAATTTTAATGGCAATACCACCTTTCTTACCACACTTATTAAGGTAATTAAAACCCTCAGAGGCAAGAGAAATGCAATGGCTTATTTGCTTACTAGGGATGAAACCATATTGAAAAGGGGACAGGGTGTTAGCTAAGATAGGGCCAAGCCTAGAAATAAGAATTTTAGTGAAGATTTTAAACAAAAAATTGCCAAGAACAATAGGTCTAAAGTCTTCAACTCTAGTTGGACCTTTAACTTTAGGTATGAGGGTCACAAAGCTAGATTTAAGACCATAAGGGATAAAATGAGTTTTGAAAAAAAATTGCACAACATTAACAACATCAATATGAATAAAAGACCAAGTTTTATGAAAGAATAACCAAGGGAACCCATCAGGGCCAGGAGTGTTGGGGAATTAATTGTCCGGGTCTATTCGGGATGAATATTTAAATACAAATTTAATTCTAACAATTATTACTAGCATGAATTAATCCTATATTAATTCAAATAATAATTCAACAACAAATATAAATAGTTCACATAAATCCTACACATACGGAATTACTACGGGTTTACGTGAACTAACCTCTCGGAGTGACAACCGTTGAGAAGATGAATCACGTTCACACGAACACACCAAAAAGCCTTCTCAACTATTCCCTTATCCTTGTTCAACAATCCGGTGGTAGGAACTCGTGAACAATTTAACAAAAGAAAAAATAAAATTATGTTGCACCACCTTTGTGGATTTCTAACTTTTCCAACACACGGAATTGCACTTGGGGATGAAACATTCATCCCCTATTTATAGAGGGGTTGTTGGACGAAAACTTTGTGTGTGAATAAGATGGGAATTTTTTTTTCTTGGTCTCCAAAAAATCTTGAATATATTCTTTTCTCCATATTAAAAATATTCCACAAAAATCCCACCTCCTCTTGTTATGGTATTTTCGAAAAAAATAAGGAGTAGGAATCCAAGATTTGGATCTTCTTGAATTTATGAGATATTCTTGTATTCTAAGAATACATATCTTCCATAATATCTTTTCAAGAAAATCAAGAAAATCTTTCCTTCCTTATTTTCTTCATTATTTTCGAAAATTTCAAGATAAATAGCCAAGTGGGAGATTTTTTGAATTTAATGAGATAAACTTGTATTCCAAGAATACTTATCCTCATTCCATAACAAAATTCAAAGAAAATCTTTCTCCCTCTTTTATTTATTATTTTCAAAAAATAGGAAAAATAGGCAACAATAATTTATTTTATTTTAAACACATTTTTCAGTTATTGGACATTATCTTTGGGCTACTTGAGGGGCCTTTAGGAGAATTAAGATTGGACCTTCTAATGGACTTTGGATATCTAATATTGAGCCACAATATTATTCAAGCCCATAAATATTAATTAATCCCACTACATAATTAATATTGTACTATCCATCTTAACCCATATTACTGTTAATATGGCTCCCGGTTATTATTTCCCGTGTTTAAGATTATCCATCCCATTAATTAATTCAAGCCACTGAAACAACTTTCCTTTAATTAATATCTTTTATCCTTGGTCAAGGAACGGTTCAACATTATTATCCATACCGGAAACTAATTCCACTTGCAAGATTTGGTATGATAAATCTTATGAACCTCCCAAGGGGGGCAAATCAAACAAGCGTGCTTTCATTTACGATTCTTCAGATTAAATCTTAGCAATCGCATGTGACCAGTAATATTGCCCAAGATATAAAGTATTGAATCTCATTGATTCTCTACCCGTCATAAGTCAAAACAATAGTTACTAACCACACACGATCCTATTTAAGGGATGAAAATTAAGAAATAACGAACCACTGAGGTCTAATTCTTCCTAATTCAGTGCTGAAGAATTTATCCTCCCAGAGGTCCTATAGGTGCATCGATCATGCACTAGTGTAAACTCTTGGTCAAGACAAGCCAATCTGAGCCTTACACTTCAACCTTTCACGATGGATTGTTCACTTCCATCTATGTTGTGAACAACGTACTTTTAGTTACAAGGGACTTTTAATTTAATCTTATGTGATCTGGTATCACTAAATTAACTACAATGTAACACGTACTGTTTATTGAACAATTATGTAGTAAATATATGTAACATTCAATGATATTTAAAGCATCAGTGATAAGTAATTTATTTCAGTAAATAAGACATAAATTCAGTTTGGTTATACAAAGTAAAAACATACTTTCCAGTATAACCCCAACAATCTCCCACTTATACTCAAAGTCTACTTTTTAAGTATACTACAACATATCTCGTGTAGTTCTGTCGTGACATCTAATGTCACCTACACGAACCTAATAATATCTCCCACTTATACTCAAAGCAGTTAGCGGCGGTCTTGACACCCATTCCTTCCACATGTCTCGAATGTATTCTCGAGCGGGACCCTTTGTGAATGGATCTGCTAGATTGTCTTCTGACGCGATCTTTGCCACCTCTATAGCTCCTCTCTTAACGATTTCTCGTATTATATGGTATTTCCTTTCAATGTGTTTGCTGGCCTTGTGGGCTCTTGGTTCCCTTGAATTTGCAACTGCTCCGACATTATCACAGTGAATAGTGATTGTGTTGGGCAAATTTGGAACTACATCCAAGTCCACTAGGAAGTTCTTGAGCCAAACCGTTTCTTTCGCTGCCTCGCAAGCAGCTATGTATTCGGCTTCCATGGTAGAATCGGCGATGCATTTCTGCTTAACGCTTCTCCATGTCATGGCTCCTCCCCCCATGTAAAACACACTAACGGGAGGTAGATTTTCGGAATCTAAGTCCGATTGGAAACCGAGTGCGTGTAACCGATGGGGATTAGGCGATCGATCGATAAACTAACATTCTATCCCAAGTTATTTTCGAGATACTCGTAATGTTCTTAAGCGCCGATCAATGTTCTTTTTTCGGGATTACTTTGATATCTTGCCACCATGCTAAGCAAGAAAAGCGGATATCGGTCTAAATGCACAACATTGCATACATAAGGCTTTCCGGTAGAGGCATAAGGAATGCCTTTCATGTCATCTATCTCTTTTTGTGTCTTAGGGCACATTTCCTTGGATAGATGGATTTCATGCCTGAAAGGTACGAAGCCTTTCTTGGAGTCCTGCATGCTAAAACGCTTCAAGACAATGTCTATATATGAAGCTTGTGATAAGCCTATCATCCTTCTCTTGCGATCTCGAGTGATCTTGATCCCAAGGATGTTCCCGGCTTCCCCTAAGTCCTTCATATCAAACCTGTTTTTTGAAAGCCATGCCCTTACGCTCGATAACACCTTCACATCGTTCCCGATGATCGTAATGTCGCTTCACGTATAGTACTAAGAATACCAATGCAGTTCCGACACGCTTTCTGTACACACAACTTTCGAACTCATTTTGATCGAACCCATAAGACTTTATAACATGATAAAAAAATTGGTTCCAAGCTCTGGATGCCTGTTTGAGTCCGTAAATGGACTTCATGAGCTTACAAACTAGGTGTTCTTGGCCTTTTTCAATGAAGCCTTGGGGTTGTCAGATATAGATCTCTTCATCAAGACTTCCCTTAAGGAAAATTTGTCTTGACATCCATTTGCCCGATTTCAAAGTCGAGATCTTGTGAAGAATCGATAAGAGAATACGGATGGACTTAAGCATGGCTAGGGGTGAAAAAGTTTC
This sequence comes from Stenogyne calaminthoides, assembly GCA_037126765.1. NCBI lineage: Eukaryota > Viridiplantae > Streptophyta > Magnoliopsida > Lamiales > Lamiaceae > Stenogyne > Stenogyne calaminthoides. The sequence goes on along the minus strand of JBBCBC010000010.1, from coordinate 28,422,598 downwards.
CTCATAATCGATCCCTTCTTTCTGAGTATAACCTTTCGCCACGAGCCTTTCCTTGAAGGTTTCCACCTTCCCTTCCTGTCCTCTTTTCCTCTTGTATACCCACTTGCAGCCAATGGGTTTGACCCCATTGAGTGGTTCGACTAGCTCCCACACTCTGTTATGATCCATATAACCCATTTCGGCTTCCATTGCTGTTTGCCAAGAAACCGCATCCTTGTCTTGGATTGCCTCGTCGTAAGTCCATGGGTCTGATTCATCTTGACCGGGGACTAAGTTCGAGGACTCTCCTATCACCATGAATATCTCGGGTTATCTCACAACCCTCCCACTAAGTAGAGGTTCCGGTTGTGTAAGTGTGTTGTTTGGTATGTCATCTTGTACAGTTGGTACTAAGGTTAGCCCTCTAAGCTCATTTAAGGTAATCTCACTTCTGGGCTTTCTTTTGTTCATATAGTCTTCTTCCAAAAATCTAAAGTGGGTGCTAATTACCACCTTTTGATCCTCGGGACCATAGAACATACACCCTTTTTGTTCCTCGTGGTATCCTTATAAACAAGCTTTTTAATTTCGATCGAGGATCCAATTTTCCCGGCTTCCTTGTCCAACACGTGGGCGGACACCCCAAATTCTCATGTGTCTCTAAAGCGGGCTTGCCTGGGTCCATAATTCTTTGGGAGTTTTGGGAACCGATTTGGATGGCACCAAGTTCAGAATATAAGCAGCTGTTTCCAAGGCATGACCCCAGAACGACATGGGTAGATCCGCATAACTCATCATTGATCTAACCATTTCTAAAAGAGTTCTGTTTCTTCGCTCTGCAACCCCATTTTGTTGAGGGGTTCCGGGTGCAGCTAGCTGGGATACAATCCCTTCATCTGACAAGTAGTTCAGAAAACTCATCATTTGAGGTACTTTCGTATCCACGATCGGATCGTAGAGACTTGATACGTTTTTCCCTATGATTCTCTGCTTGAGCCTTAATTTCTTTGAATTTGTCAAAGGTCTCAGATTTATGCTTCATTAGGAAAATGTAGTCGTACCTTGAGTAATCATCAATAAAGGTGACGAAATACTCATAACCTCCTCTTTCTTTGATTGACATTGAACCATATACGTCTGTGTGAAGGATTTCTAACACTTCTTTGGCAATATTCCCCTTGACTCTGAATGCCCTCTTGGTCATTTTACCCTCCAAGCATGATTCGCAAGTTGGGATTGGTTCAATCCGGAGAGACTCCAATGAACCATCTTCTACCAACCTTTGAATCCTTTTTGGATTAATATGTCCCAATCTAAGATGCCATAGAAGTGTCTCGTTCACGTCTGATGAACGTTTTCTTTTATCAGAAACAGTTGATGTGTTATAGGATGCATTTCGTGAGTGGTGTGCACAGTTAATTGTATAGAGATTATTCAACAACGTTCCATGACAGATAAATTTATCATAAAGTGAAATGGTAAAAACTTTATCAAAAGTAACCGAATATCCATCAAGGTAGAGTTTAGAAACCGAAATTAAATTCTTTCTAAAACTAGAAACGTAAAGAACATCTCTTAAAATTAAAACTCTGTCTTCAAAAGATAGGTGCACTTCTCCCATCGTCACCGCCACTCGTAGCATCGCCCGGTGTGATGAGGATCTCACTCCCACTAAGTTGTTTAAAGTCCGCTTGAACCCCAGTAAAGTGAAACAGACATGATCAGTGGATCCCGTATCCACCACCCATAAATGGGACGCATACGCCGCTAAACAAGTTTCAACAACTAGTGCGTGAGAATTACCTTTCTTTCCATTCCTTTTGCGTTTGGAACAGGCTGACCTCCAATGTCCTTTTTCACCGCAGTTGAAGCACTTCCCCTTAGCTGGTTTACTCTACCCCCCTTTACCTTTTCTTTGCCATTTGCGACACTTGAGTTCACTTACTTTTGGCCTTTGTCCTTCTTTTTTTTCTTACCTGCCTTTGGCCTAGAAGAAGAAGAAGGTCCATTTGCCACCAAGGCTTGGCTCTTTTGCCCCAGTATCGCCCTTGCCGAGACTAAAGCTTGCAACAAATCAGGCATCGAGAACTTCTGATTGTTCATTTGGTAGTTCAGCCTGAACTGTTCAAAAAAAATTGGCAGATAATGGAGTACGAAATTGATTTGGGTCTCGATATCGTATTCAGCGCCAAGAACCTCAAGCTTGTTAAGGTGAGCCATCATCTGGAGAACGTGCTCCCTTACGGGCGTTCCCTCCACCATTTTCATAGAGAGAAAGTCCCTCATGGTGATCTGATGAGCCACACAGTTCTGTTGTTGAAACATCGCTTTAAGACTAGTCATGATGTCTGCATCTGTCTCAATGTTTTGGTGCTAGTGTTGCAACACATTTGACATTGAAGCCAAGATGGTACACTTTGCCATTTCGTTGGAACGCTCCCAGTCAGCATACTCTTTCTTAACCTCTTTAGTTGACTCATCATTTGGCTTTACTGGCTTAGGTGTAGTGAGAACCCAGTTATGGCTTTGTGCAGTGAGGACAACAGTAAGTTTACGATTCCAATCAACGAAGTTTTCACCAGTAAGCAAATTGTCTTTAAGTATATTGAAAAGTGGATTAAAAGGTTGCGACATGCTGAACTGAAATAAATAGTTTGTATAAGCACAAACATATCACAAGGTTCGATCACATGTTTCATATTAAAATCTAAAAAAAAATATGAACATGCATCAGCCAACATCTCAAAACAGTTTAAATAAGCCACGTGGGTGGGTCATTATTTAAACACATTCAAGCAGGTTATAAACAAAACGGTTTCAAACCTTTAATATCCAGATTAATAGTTGGCTCCCACTTGACCAATATAAAATTGACAGGGACTTCGGGGAAGTATATGCATATCAATTTTATACCTAAGTAATAACCATGATTAAATACATAATTATTACTTTGCTTTGAACGAGCCTCGTGGGGAGGGTCATCGTCGCCACTAATAATAACCCACAATCATCCTTTCGGAATTTATTCATGTGAAAACTATCTTTTGGCCGTCCCGTGGGGGGAATTTATCCAAAAAAATTCACAAATAAATAAATCATGGAAGTCAAAATTAATTCAATTTTATTGTCTGTAATAAAATTGTCAATTCATTGTTTAAACATACTTAGTAATTTTCGAAGGTGAGATTTTTCAAGACATATTCTCATGCATCACATATTTAAACACAATTTAAATAATCACAAAATAATGCAAAACATCAAAACAAAAAATTAAACACGTTGGGCACATATATCCAATTGTAACGGTTAATTTTTGTCATGTCTTGATCTCGAGAAATCGTCTTCATAGGCTTCATCGTTCGTCTCGAAAAGCTCCCACTTGACCGCAACATGTTCTTTAAAATGTCCTTCGTCTAGGTCCGAGATGACGTCCGGCATTGGGTAGCTCGCAGCCCGAAACACGTATCCACGTGCGCCCGTGTGCATGTAGCGTCGCCCAGCCAAGCCATCGCCGTCGCTTCAGCGGCTCACGGCGGATGCGCGGATCCGCAAGACGCGCCCGCGCGCGCCGCGCCCTAACTCCACCAGTAAGCCTCGCGACCCCCTCGGCCAAGATTAGACAAGCATCATCGCGCGCGTCTTCGCCCGTCTTTCGACCTTTCATTTCGGCGTCGCCCGTCCGCATGTCAGATGTCGCAAGGTCCGCCCTGCCCCTAAGCTCCTCGGTGTTTCGGCCACGCGCTCGGCTTTTGCCCGTAGTGTCTTGGCGCCTCGCAAATTTCCAGACGCGACCGCTTAGCACTTGTGCTATGGTCACAGACGTCCCGACACTTGGTCGCCTGGTTTTAATTCTTCGTCTTCGTTCTCGAACCGGTTATAATTTATTTTAAAAAAATAAATAAACCTAGATCTAGACTAGTCTATTACATTGATCAAATCAAACAAATCCTTATCCACTAGTGGATTTTCTCACGAGGCAAAATGAATTCGAACGAGTCGAATTAAAACCACAATTTATATGCATGCATAAATATAAACATTCATCAAAAACCATGACAATTGGATACCTGCAAAAAAGATCTAGCAATTCTACTATCCAATTTTAAATTTAATGAAAACGAATTAAATTACAATTTAAAATTTAGAGCCCGAAACCGAGGCTCTGATACCAGTTGTTGAGAATTAATTGCCCGGATCTATTCGGGATGAATATTTAAATACAAATTTAATCCTAACAATTATTACTAGCATGAATTAATCCTATATTAATTCAAATAATAATTCAACAACAAATCATGCATATAAACAGTTCACATAAATCCTACGCATGCGGAATTACTACGGGTTTACATGATTTAATCTCTCGGAGTGACAACCGTTGAGAAGATGGATCCCGTTCACACGAACACACCAAAAAGCCTTCTCAAGTATTCCCTTATCCTTGTTCAACAATCCGGTGGTAGGAACTCCTGAACAATTTAACAAAAGGAAAAATAAAATTATGTTGCACCACCTTTGTGGATTTCTAATTTTACAACACATGGAATTGCACTTGGGGATGAAACATTCATCCCCTATTTATAGAGGGGGTGTTGGACGAAAACTTTGTGTGTGAATAAGATGGGAAAATCTTTTTCTTGGTCTCCAAGAAATCTTGAATATATCCAATATATTCTTTTCTCACTATTTTAAATATTCCACAAAAATCTCACCTCCTCTTGTTAAGGTATTTTCGAAAAAAATAAGGAGTAGGAATCCAAGATTTGGATCTTCTTGAATTTATGAGATATTCTTGTAATCCAAGAATACATATCTTCCATAATATCTTTTCAAGAAAATCCAGAAAATTTTTCCTTCCTTATTTTCTTCATTATTTTCGAAAATTTCAAGATAAATAGCCAAGTGGGAGATTTCTTGAAATTAATGAGATAAACTTGTATTCCAAGAATACTTATCCTCATTCCATAACAAAATTCAAAGAAAATCTTTCTCCCTCTTTTATTTATTATTTTCAAAAAATAGGAAAAATAGGCAACAATAATTTATTTTATTTTAAACACCTTTTTCAGTTATTAGACATTATCTTTGGGCTACTTGAGGGGCCTTTAGGAGAATTAAGATTGGACCTTCTAATGGACTTTGAATATCTAATATTGAGCCACAATATTATTCAAGCCCATAAATATTAATTAATCCCACTACATAATTAATATCAAGACTATCCATCTTAACCCATATTATTTATTAATGGCTTCGGATTATTATTTCCGTGTTTAAGATTATCCGGCCCATTAATTAATTCAAGCCATTTGAAACAACTTTCCTTTAATTAATATCTTTTATCCTCGGGTCTATCCATACATCAGGGAACTAATTCCACTTGCAAGATTTGGTATGATAAATCTTATGAACCTCCCAAGGGGGCAAATCAAACAAGCGTACTTGCACACGATTCTTCATATTAAATCTTAGCAATCGCTGTTGGGATTATACTAAAAGTATGATTTTTACTTTGTATAATCAAACCTAATTTTCGGACTTATTTTTGAAATAAATTGTTTATCACTGATGCTTTAAATATGATTGAATGTTACATATATTTTCGCATAACTGTTCAATAATTAGACGTGTTACATTGTAGTTAATTTAGTGATACCGGATCACGAAGATTAAATTAACGATTCCTTGTAACTAAAAAAGTACGCCATTCACGACCTAGATGGAAATGAACAACCCATCACTTTAAAGGTTGAGGTGTAAGGCTCGATTGGTTTGTCTTGACCAAGAGATTACACTAGTGCATGACCGATCAATTTGAATAGGACCTACATGAGGATAAATTCTTCTTGGCCCGAACAAGGAAGAATTAGACCTCGGTGGGTTCGTTGTTTCTTAACCTTCGTCCCTTAAATAAGATCACGTGGGATTGGTAACTATTGCTTTGACTTATCATGGGTAGCGAATCAGAGAGAGATTCAATACTTTTTATCTTGGGCAATATTATTGGTCACATGTGATTGCTAAGATTTATCTGAAGAATCGTGTGCAAATACGCTTGTTTGATTTGCTCCCTTGGGAGGTTCATAAGCGTTTTATCATACCAAATCTTGCAAGTGGAATTAGTTTAGGTATGGATAATAATGTTGAACCGTTCCTCGACCAAGGACAAAAGATGTTAATTAATGGAAAACTATTTGGTGGCTTGAATTAATTAATGGGCTAGATAATCTTAAACACGGGAAATAATGACCTAGGGAGCCATATTATTTGTAATATGGGTTAAGATGGATAGTGCAATATTAATTATGTAGTGGGATTAATTAATATTTATGGGCTTGAATTATATTGTGGTTCAATATTAGATATTCAAGGTCCATTAGAAGGTCCAATCTTAATTCTCCTAAAGGCCCCCTGAGTAGCCCAACATATAGTCCATTAACTGAAAAGGTGATTAAAATAAAATAAATATTGTTTCTTAATTTTTCCTAATTATTTCGAAATTTATGGATAAAAGAGGGAGAAAGATTTTCTTTGAATTTTGTTATGGAATGAAGATATGTATTCTTGGAATACAAGATTATCTCATTAAATTCAAGAAATCTCCCACTTGGTTATTCATAAGGGATATTTCAAAATTTTTGAAAATAGAGGGCAAGAAAGATTTTCTTGATTTTCTTGAAAAGATATTATGGAAGATATGTATTTCTTGAAATACAAGAATATCTCATAAATTCAAGAAGATCCAAATCTTGGAATCCTGCACTCCAAATTTTCGAAAATAATCCATATTTGAGGAGGTGGGATTTTTTTGGAATATTTTAATTATGGGAAAAAGAATACAAGAGATATATTCAAGATTTCTTGGTGATCAAGAAAAGTCTTTTCCCACATTGGTTTTCTACTGAAAAATTCGACCACCTCTATCCTATAAATAGGGGATGATTGTTTCATTCCCAAGTACAATTCCATGTGCTGGAAAAATTAGCAAATCCACATGTTGGTGCAACAAAGTTTATTTTTTCCTTTTGTTAATTGTTCGACAAGTGTCCTTCCATCGGATAGTTGAGCAAGGGCTAAGGGAATACTTGGGAAGTCCTTTTGGTTAGTCCGTCCAACCGAATTCAACGCCATCCCGAGATAAAATGCGTTCACGTAAACCCGTAGATTCCGCATCTCGTAGGTTTTCGTGACTTATTATATGCATGATATGTTGTTGCAATTATTATTTGAATTAATATAGGATTAATTCATGCTATTAATAATTAAAGAATTAAATTTGTATTTAAATATTCATCCCGAATAGATCGTGCAACTCATTCCCCAACAATTGGTATCGAGCCCACGGTTAAATATACTCTGAATTTTTAAATTGTAATTTAATTCGTGGACATTAAATTTGAAATTGGATAGTAGAACTATTAGATCTTTTTTTGCGGTATCCAATTGTCATGGATTTTAATGTGTTTATTTATGCATGCATATAAATTGTGGTTTTAATTCGATTCGCTTCGGATTTGTTTTGCCTAAATGAGAAAATCCACGTGTAGACTAGATTTGTTTGATTTGATCAATGTAATAGACTAGTCTAGATCTAGGTTTATTTATTTTTGTAAATAAATTGTAACCGGATCGAGAACGAAGAGACGAAGAATTAAAGGAGTAAGGCTCGATTCGAGCATAGTCTTGACCAAGCTGGCCTTGTTTGGCCTGCATGACTAATGTATTTGAAGCGCCTGCTGAGGAGGATAAATTCTTGTGAAGGGAAGAATTAGACACCGGTGGTTCGTTATTTCTTAACGGGGCCCAAATGGGATCTAGCGTGGGAGGAGTACTGTACCGAGTCCGCGAGGGCGTGTCGAGGGCGGCGCTCATCGAGCGGATACGCATCGCTGTGGTCTGTGTATTCGAGTGTGTTCTTGCTGTCTGCCGAACCAGGGGAGTGCTGGTGCCGACACTGTCGGTTGCGAGGTCTGAACGGCGTGTCGGCGGATCTTGGCGTGCATCCTTTTGCAAAAACTACCCAGCATGGCATTTGAGGGGCCGTATTTTTTCCAAGACAGATCAGTGGGAGAAATTCAAGGCGTGTTTCTTTCAAGATCAAGTCAAGAAAAATCAAACCATGACAATTAGATAATTTGTGCCCAATATGTTTATTTTTGTTTTGCTTGATTTATTTGTGCTATCTTATGCTTTATTTAATTTGTTTAAATGTGTTTGCATGAGAGTTTCCCAAATGGAAAAATCTCACCTTCAAAATTACTAAGTATGTTTAAATAATTAATTGACAATTTTATTAGGATAATAAAATTGAATTAATTTTGACCTCCATGATTTATTTATTTGTGAATTCTTTTGGAGAAATTCCCCACCGGGGACGGTCAAAAGATAGCTTTCACATGAATGAATTCCAAAGCGGATGATTGTGGGTTATTACTAGTGGCGATTTATGACCCTCCCCACGAGGCTTGATCAAAGTTTAAATAGTAATCTGTATTTAATCATGGTTATTACTTAGGTATAAAATTGATATGCATATACTTCCCGAAGTCCCCTGCTAATTTTATATTGGTCAAGTGAGAGCCAACTATTAATGTCTGGATATTAAAGGTTTGTAACTCGTTTGTTTGTAACTCGTTTTGAATGTGTTTAAATAATGACCCACCCCACGTGGCTTATTTAAACTGTTTTGAGATGTTGGCTAATGCATGTTCATATTTTTTTTGAGATTTTAATATGATGCATGTGATCAAACCTTGTGATGTAATTGTGCTTATGCATGGTTTTATTTATTTCAGTTTATCATGTCGCAACCTTTTTATCCACTGTTATATACACTCAAAGAACACCAATTAACTGGAGAAAACTATAATATTTGGAAACGAAATATGAGCTTTGTCCTACCTGCACAAAAACATTATTGGATTTTTGATGTACCCAAACCACGTAAGCCTACTGATGAATCATCTGATGCGGCAAGACATGAGTATAATATTTGGGAGCAGGCCAATGAACCCATGAAACGTGTAATCTTGACTTCACTGTCTGATGATTTGAAACACATTCATGAAGGTGTTGAGTTCGCTGCGGAAATTATGCAAAGTCTTGAAGAAATGTTTTTAACAAAAGACCGCATGATCGATCAGTTTAAAAATGACGATGTGGCTAGGCTGAAAATGGCTGAGGGAACACCTGCAAGGGAGCATATTCTCAGAGTCAAACACCATTTTCTAAAACTAGCTTATCTCGGAACTAAGTATTGTGATGAGGCCCAAATCGAATTTACATTTGCTTACTCGCCAAGGAGCTTCGATGGATTTTCTTTGTGGTTTTGTGATGAGTGATCACATGTTTACTATGGATAATCTACAAGAAGCCTTGGAGATAGTAGAGAAGCATTTAGGAAAGAAAGACGAAGCATTGGTGACCAAAAGTCTTTTCTCGAGATCTAGGCCAGTGGAAGGCAAGTCTCAAGAAAAGGAAAGTGGTCAGAACCAAAGCAAACTCATCACTAAGAAAAGTGAGAAAAAGACGGTTAACTGGTTGGGTGTCAAGAAAGGACCAAAAGGAATATGTTTGAATTGCGGGGAGAAAGGACATTGGAGGTCAGCATGTTCCAATCCCAAAAGGAAAGGAAAGAAAGGTAATCCTCACACACTAGTTGTTGAAACTTGTTTAGCGGCGTATGCCTCCCATTTATCGGTGGTGGATACGGGATCCTTGATCATGTTTGTTTCACATTACGGGGGTTCAAAGCGGACCCGACAACTAAGTGGAAGTGAGATCCTCATCACACCGGGCGATCTTCTACGAGAGTGGCGGTGAAGCGATGGGAGAAGTGCTTTTGTCTTTTGAAGACGAGTTTTAATTTTAAGAGATGTTTCAGACGTTCCAAGTTTTAGAAAGAATTTGATTTCGGTTTCTAAACTTTTTTTCATGATGGATATTCGGTTACTTTTAATAAAGTTGTTACCATTCCTCTTTTTGATAAATTTATCTCGTCATGGAGCGTTGGCGAATAATCTCTATACAATTAACATGCACACCACTCACTTAAATGCATCCTATAACACATCAATGTTTTCCGAGAAAAGAAAACGTTCATCGGCGTGAGCGAGACACTTCTTTGGCATCTAAGATTAGGTCATATAAATCGAAAAGAGGATCCAAAGGTTGGTGAAAGAGGCGGTTCTCTGGAGCTTCTCCAAGTTGAACCGTTTCAACCCGCGAATCATGTTTGGGGGAAAATAACCAAGAGGGCATCCGGAGCCAAGGGAATAGGGCCAAAGAAGTGTTAGAGATCGTTCACACGGATGTATGTGGTCCAATGTCAACCAAAGCAAGAGGAGGTTATGAGTATTTCATCACTTTCATTGATGATTACTCAAAGGTACGGTTATATTTTCCTTATGAAGCATAAATCGAGACCTTTGAGAAATTCACGAAATTTAAGGCTCAAGCAGAGAATCATAGGGAAAAACGTATCAAGTCTCTACGATCGATCGTGGGAGGCGAATACCTCGGCGATGAGTTTTTGAACTACTTATCCGATGAAGGATTGTATCCAACTCATCAGCACCGGAACCCCTCAACAAAGCGGGGTTGCAGAGTGAAAAAACGAACTCTTTTGGAAATGGTTAGATCAATGATGAGTTATCGCGGATCTTCCCAAGTCGATTCGGGGTCATGCCTTGGAAACAATGGCTTACATTTCGAACTTGGTGCCATCCAAATCGGTTCCCAAAACTCCCAAAGAATTGTGGACCGGGCAAAAGCTTAGTATGAGAGACACATGAAAATTTTTGGGGTGTCCGCCTACGTGTTGGATAAGGAAGCCGGTAAATGGATCCTCGATCGAATTAAAAGGTTGTTTTTGTAGGATACCCAGGGAACAAAAGGGTGTATGTTCTATGGTCCGAAGATCAAAAGGTGGTCATAAGCACCCACTTTAGATTTTTGGAAGAAGACTATATGAACCAAAGAAAACCAGTGAGATTACCTTAAATGAACTTAGAGGAAAACCTCGGTGCAAATTGTCTTAGATGATATACCAAACGACACGCTTTCTGGCAAGAGCCTCGTCGTAGTGGGAGGGTTGTTAGACTGACCGAGAGATTCATGAGAATAGGAGAGTCCTCGGACTTGATTCCGGACAAGGCGAATCGGACCCATGGACATATGACGAGGCACTCCAAGATAAGGATGCAGATTCTTGGCAAACATCAATGAAAGCCGAAATGGGTTCTATGTTTCATAATAGAGTGTGGGAGCTAGTCGAACCACTTAATGGGGTCAAACCCATTTGATGCAAGTGGGTATATAAGAGGAAAAGAGGACCGGACGGGAAGGTTGAAACCTTTAAAGCAAGACTAGTGGCGAAAAGGTTATACTCGGAAAGAAGGATCGATTATGAGGAAACTTTTTTTCGCTGTAGCCATGCTTAAGTCCATCTGTATTCTCTTATCGATTGCTGCAAGATTTCGACTTTGAAATCTGGCAAATGGATGTCAAAGATGACTTTTCTTACTGGAAGTCTTGATGAAGAGATCTATATGCAACAACCCCAAGGTTTCATTGAAACAGGCCAAGAACATCTTGTTTGTAAGCTCAAGAAGTCCATTTACGGACTCAAACGGGCATCCAGAGCTTGGAACCAATGTTTTGATCATGTTATAAAGTCTTATGGGTTTGATCAAAACGAGTTTGAAAGTTGTGTGTATGAAAAGCGTGTCGAAGCGCATTGGTATTCTTAGTACTATCGAGAGCGACATTCTCGATCATCGGGAACGATGTGAAGGTGTTATCGAGCGTAAGGGCATGGCTTTCAAAAGCGGTTTGATATGAAGGACTTAGGGGAAGCGGACACATCCTTGGGATCAAGATCACTTTCGAGATCGCAAGAAAAAAGGATGATAGGCTTATCGCAAGCTTCATACATAGACCTTTGTCTTGAAACGCTTCAAAGATGCAAGATTCCAAGAAAGGATTCGTACCTTTCGGGCATGGAATCCATCTATCCAAGAAAATGTCCCCTAAGACGCAAGAGAGGAGATAGATGACATGAAAGGCATTCCTTATGCTTCTTGGTGTTGGAAGTCTTATGTATGCAATCTTCGTGTAATGAGACAGGATATTTGCTTTGTCGTAGGCATGGTGGCAAGATATCAAAGTAACCCCGGGAAAAGAGCATTGAATGGCGATTAAAAAACATTACGAAGTATCCGAAAAGAACTCGGGATAGAATGTTGGTTTATCGGTCGTAGTCCAATCCCCATCGGTTTTCGGACTCGGATTTCCAATCGGGCGAGACTCGGAAAATCTACCTCCCGTTAGTGTGTTTTGCATGGGGGAAGGAGCATTGACATGGAGAAGCGTCAAGCGAAATCGTCGCCGCAGATTCTACCATGGAAGCCGAATATGTAGCTCCTAAATGAGGCAAAATGAAAAAGCGGTTTTGCTCAAGCACTTCCTAGTGGACTTAGATGTGGTTCGAATTTGCCCCAATGAATCATTTTTTTATTGTGACAATGCCGAGCAATTGCAAATTCAAGGGAACCAAGAGCCCACAAGGCCAACAAACACATAGAAAGGAAATACCATCTTATACGAGACATCGTTAAGAGAGGAGATATAGATGTGGCAAAGATAGCATCTCGAGGACAACCTGTGAGATCCATTCACAAAGAGTACGCCTCCGAATACATTCGAGAGAGACATGTGGAAGGAATGGGTGTCAAGACCGTTGCTAATCTGCTTTTGAGTATAAGTGGGAGAAATTATTAGGTTCGTGTAGGTGACATTAGATGTCACGGACTACGAGACATGTTGTAGTATACTTAAAAGCGGACTTTGAGTATAAGTGGGAGATTGTTGGGATTATCTTTGAAAAGTATGCTTTTTACTTTGTATAATCGAAACCGAATTTTCGGACTTATTCTTGAAATAAATTGTTTATCATCGATGCTTTTAAATATTATTGAATGTTACATATATTTTCTTGATAACTGTTCAATAATTAAACGTGTTACATTGTAGTTAATTTAGTGATACCGGATCACGGAAGATTAAATTAAGGTCCCTTGTAACTAAAAAGTACGCCATTCACGACCTAGATGGAAATGAACAACCCATCACGAAAGGTTGAGGTGTAAGGCTCAGATTGGTTTGTCTTGACCAAGAGATTACACTAGTGCATGACCGATCATTTGAATAGGACCTACATGAGGATAAATTCTTGAGGCTGAACAAGGAAGAATTAGACCTCGATGGTTCATGTTTCTTAACCTTCGTCCCTTAAATAGGATCACGCGTGGGATTCGTAACTATTGCTTTGACTTATCATGGGTAGCGAATCGAGAGAGAGATTCAATACTTTTTATCTTGGGCAATATTATTGGTCACATGTGATTGCTAAGATTTAATCTGAAGAATCGTGTGCAAAGACGCTTGTTTGATTTGCCCCCTTGGGAGGTTCATAAGCTTTATCATACCAAATCTTGCAAGTGGAATTAGTTTCGGTATGGATAATAATGTTGAACCGTTCCTCTAACCAAGGACAAAAGATGTTAATTAATGGAAAGCTATTTCGGTGGCTTGAATTAATTAATGGGCTAGATAATCTTAAACACGGAAATAATGACCGGGAGCCATATCGATTTGTAATATGGGTTAAGATGGATAGTCAATATTAATTATGTAGTGGGATTAATTAATATTTATGGGCTTGAATTATATTGTGGTTCAATATTAGATATTCAAGGTCCATTAGAAGGTCCAATCTTAATTCTCTAAAAAGGCCCCCGAGTAGCCCAACATATAGTCCATTAATGAAAAAAAGGTGATTAAAATAAAATAAATATTGTTGCTTAATTTTTCCTAATTATTTGAAATTTATGGATAAAAAGAGGAGAAAGATTTTCTTTGAATTTTGTTATGGAATGAAGATATGTATTCTCGGAATACAAGATTATCTCATTAAATTCAAGAAATCTTCCACTTGGTTATTCATAAGGGATATTCGAAAATTTTTGAAAAATAGAGGGCAAGAAAGATTTTCTTGATTTTCTTGAAAAGATATTATGGAAGATATCTATTTCTTGAAATACAAGAATATCTCATAAATTCAAGAAGATCCAAATCTTGGAATCTTGCACTCCAAATTTTCGAAAATAATCCATATTTGAGGAGGTGGGATTTTTGTGGAATATTTTAATTATGGGAAAAAGAATACAGGAGATATAGTCAAGATTTCTTGGTGATCAAGAAAAGTCTTTTCCCACATTGGTTTTCTACTGAAAAATTCGACCACCTCTATCCTATAAATAGGGGATGATTGTTTCATTCCCAAGTACAATTCCATGTGCTGGAAAAATTAGCAAATCCACATAAGTGGTGCAACAAAGTTTATTTTTTCCTTTTGTTAATTGTTCGACAAGTGTCTTTCCACCGGATAGTTGAGCAAGGGCTAAGGGAATACTTGGGAAGTCCTTTTGCTTAGTCCGTCCCAATTCAATTCTTTGTCATCCGAGAGGAATGCGTTCACGTAAACCCGTAGATTCCGTCGTAGGGTTTTCGTGGCTTATTATATGCATGATATGTTGTTGCAATTATTATTTGAATTAATATAGGATTAATTCATGCTAGTAATAATTAAAGAATTAAATTTGTATTTAAATATTCATCTCGAATAAATCTGTGCAACTCATTCCCAACAATCGCATGTGACCAGTAATATTGCCCAAGATATAAAGTATTGAATCTCATTGATTCTCTACCCGTCATAAGTCAAAGAAATAGTTTAAGGGACGAAGATTAAGAAATAATAACCATCGAGGTCTAATTCTTCCTAATTCATCTTTGAAGAATTTATCCTCCTCAGAGTCCTTCTATTCATAAGATCACCATGCACTAGTGTAATCTCTTGGTCAAGACAAATAAATTCTGAGCCTTACACTTCAACCTTACACGATGGATTGTTCACTTCCATCTAGGTGTCGAAACAAACGCTTTTTTTAGTCTGCTTTTATTAATTTAATCTTTTGTGATCTGGTATCACTAAATTAACTAAATTGTAACACGTACTGTTTATTGAATAATTATGCAGTAAATATATGTAACATTCAATGATATTTAAAGCATCAGTGATAAATAATTTATTTCAGTAAATAAGACAGAAATTCAGTTTGGTTATACAAAGTAAAAGCATACTTTCCAGTATAACCCCAACAAGGAGAGCTAGTGGCAGAGAGGCTGAAGACAGCTTCCCTGATTTTCTCTTCAAAGGGAATGCAATCCAGAATGTGGATCTCCCTATCAGGGATCCTCCTGAAAGGAAAAGAGGCAAGGAAAGTGAAATCAGTGGGAGAAGAGTTTATGTTATTAAAAAGAGTAGTAAAAAAAGAGACAACATGGGAAGAGATCACTCTCTGATCCTTCTGATGTTGTCAATCTCCAAAGCAAGGATGTTGTTTCTGATCTTGCTTCTAGTGTGAAGAGCTTGCAAGAATCTGGAGTTTCCGTCACCCTCCTTGAGCCAATCAATTTTGAGCTTCTGACTTCTGAAAGTATCCGACTTCCTCAAAGCAATATCTAGATCCACATGGGCCTGAATCTCCCGTTGAGACACATCAATACATCCCAGACCCCCATATCTAAGATTCTAAAATTCCAGCAAGTTGTTAGAAGCCACATTAACTCCCTCAGAGACCTTCTTGAAGACATTCTTGTTCCAGGACTTAAGCTCACCCTTAACCCTCTTAAGCTTCTAATGAAAAGGTTGATAGGATCTCTAGCAGGCATAAACATGGCCCAAGAATTCTTAATCAGCTCCATACAATTGTCCTCCTCAAACCACATAGATTGGAATATAAAAAATGTGACCAGTGACAGGGGCCATCAGGGTACACTTAAGAATGATCGGGTGATGATCAGAATTATGTCTTTGCAGAACTTCACAGACCATAGTAGACCAAATATCCAGAAAGGCAGGACTAACCAAAGTCCTATCAAGTCTAGAGGCTTTAAGGAACCCAGAATTAACATTGGAAACCCAGGTGTAGGGAGGACCAATTGAATCAACTTCCACAAGATTGCCATTCTCAATAAAACCTCTAAACTCATTAATGAAGGTAGTAGCTGGATGAGCAAGACCAACCCTTTCATGCATCCCAAGAACCGCATTAAAGTCCCCAATTAAAACAATTTTCTCAGCACAGAAAGGAAGTAAATCTAACCATAAAGCCCTTCTATCCACATAATCATTGCAAACATGTATCACCCCAATCAAAAGCTACATATCCGGCATGACACACTTCAGAATCAGACACTGAGCAGACACAAGGACCACAGTAACAACAAGTTGGTCCATTTTCCTAGCTAGAAACCAAAGATTAGGCAAACTACCCACCCTTTGATTAGCAGTAATAAAGTCCAAGTGCAAAGCATTCCAAAAACCCACATTAAAAAAACTCATAGGGACCTTAGGTTCAGCAATAGCAAGAAAACAAGGATTAAGACGCTCACAAAGGTCAATAAGAGTTGACCTGGTAGGAGAGCCCGAGACCCCATTTGCATTCCAAAACAAGATATTCGTGATATACCCTTCGAAGAACCGTGCTCAGGCGGTTTGATGGTGAGTTCATTCCAGTTTTGAGAGGCCGCAACACCCATAGCTTTGAATGGAGCTCCAGAGGTAGCTTGAACCTTGTTTAGATTTTCAGTTTGAGGGCCAGATTTCTTGAGACATGACTTCAAAGATACCGAGACAGGCAAACTCTGCTCCTCGGAGGAAGAGGGATCCAGAGTGTTTGTGGGAAAAGCGGTAGGGACAGAAGGCACCACCGTGGTTTCAGATAATGAGGAGAAGATCAGTGCCCGGCGATTCTTCATCATCAACTGATGTATTCTTGGCCACCTCCGTGGAGCTCTCCTTCACCGGCCCGTTCTTAGTCATCACATTAGGACTCTCCTTCACCGGCTGAAAGGCTTTAGGAGATTTTGGCTTCTTCTTATCAGGACCCTTATCATTACCTTTACGGAATCTACAAGAAGCTAAATTATGTCCTGTAATTCCGCATTGAGAGCAGTACATTGGCAAATTCTCATACTGAATTCCTACGAAGAAGGATAGTTCATTTCTAACTACCATAACCCGATGTTGCAATTCTTCTTTGAGATCCACTTCAACAAGAACAGGAGTGAAATGACCCAGGCTACCGTCGGTGGAGCGTTCATCCACCTTGACCGGGTTTTCCACCGCTGATGCAATTCCTAAAATCAACTTAGGGTTCCAATATTCTATGCTAAGCTCGTAGATACGTACCCAAACCTCAGCCACAGAAGAGCTAAGTTTGTAGGGGTTGAAATCAACTGTCCAACGACGCAGATTGATAGAGCCCGGATTTAAATTCCAAGAACTACAGCTAAACACCCGTGTCTTGTCTTCTTGGTTCGCAAATTGAATGTTGTAGAAGTCGCGGCCAAGGGGGACGATCTTGTAACCAGATCGAACCCCCCAAACCTCCATAAGTCTATCCTTAAGTAATTCCAGAGTTCTTGGCTTTTGTTTCAGCAGGTAGAACACTCTGCCGATGATGGAGTTTTTGTAGGTTTCCACCCCTTTAATGTATTTGTCTTCGTCAACCCTAATGTAGTAGAATGAACCAAATTTGGTGGCTCTCTCGTAATCTTCACAAACCGCCGACGCATGCAAAGCCCTAGCGAACGTCTTTTGAGAAGTCGCTCCTGGGTTACAATTTTCGGAGGTAACGATGGAATAAGTAGAAATCGCCGTCAAATTTTGCCCTAATTGTGGAAAATTTTCCGAATCCGAAGGCTCGAGTAGTAGCGGATCGGAAGAAATAATTTGTTGTCTAATTTATCCTTAAATTTTCAAAGATTATGGGAAAAAGAAAGAAGAGATTTTATGGAAGATAAGTATTCTTGGAATACAAGATTATCTCATAAAGTCAAGAATCTTTGACTTTGACTTTTTCTTCTTATTTTTTTTCGAAAATAATGATTTATAAGGAAGAGGATTTTTGTGAAAAATTTATTTATGGGAAAGAGAATATATTGGATATATTGAAAATTTTCCCATATCTTTTCCTAAGCAAAAATTTTCGCCCCCCTTAGTCTTATAAATAGGGGATGAATTTTTCATCCCCAACACAATTCCAGTCTTGGAAAAATTAAAAATCCACAAAGGTGGTGCAACATATTTTTATTTACTTCTTTATTATAATTGTTCGTGAGCATCCAACCATCAGAAAGTCGAACAAGGACTCGTGGAATACTGGAGAAGGTGTTTTGTGTTGATCCATCATCTCAACGGTTGTGTCTACAAGAGATATGTTTTACGTAAACTCCTAGTTCCGCATGTGTAGGACTTTACATGAAATTACTTGTACGCATGTTGTTGTTGTGAATATTATTTGAATTAATAGGATTAATTCATGCTAGTAATAATTGTTGATATAAATTTATATTTAAATTGCACCTCGAATAGATCCGGGCATACTATTTCCCAACAACTGGTATCAGAGCCTCGGTTTCGAGCTCTGTAATTCAAATTATTGTTCATTAAATTTTTTAAAATTGGATAGTTGAATTGCTAGATCTCTTTTGCAGGTAACCAATTGTCATGGCTATTTAATGTTTTATTTTATGCATATGAATGTGGTTTTTAATTCGATTCGTTCGGATTGGTTTTGCCCCATGAGAAAATCCACCAATAGATTAAGCTATTTTGATTTGCTCAATGTAATAGACTAGTCTAAAGCGAAGGTTTATTTATTTTGTTAATTAAATTGTAACCAGATCGAGGCAAAGGATGGAGAATTGAAGACAGAGGAACGAACAACCGAGCACTCGGTCGTACGCGTGCCAAGGTGCGCGCGTGGGCTAGGCCGCCCATGCGCGTGGTCTGATGGAACTCGGGCAGGCGACGGGCGGACGCGGGACAAAGCAGGCGAGCGAGAGCACGCACGTGAGCGCCCGTAGACACGCGCATCGCTGTGGAGCACCGGGCGCTGGTGCGGGTCGACACAGCCTGTCGGGATGCGGGCAGCATCCCGTGCTGCGTACTGTTCGACATGGCCAAATGCCGGGAGCTACGTGGATGGGACAGCCATAGGGCTATTTCGTCAAGGTGTGGCGTGGCGTGGCAGAATATTTTTTCGAGACGAACGAGTAGGAGAATTTTCAAGACGGAAGATTTCTCAAGATCAAGACAAGAAGAAATTAAACCATGACAGTTGGATATATGTGTCCAACGTGTGTTTATTTTATTTTGATGGATGTTTTATTTTTTTTCTTATGCTCGTATTTAATTTGTTTAAATGTGTTTGCATGAGAATTTGTTGAAAACCCTTAACTGTCAAAAAAATTACTATGTTTTAAAATAATTAATTCAAGATTTTATTATGGATAATAAAATTGAATTAATTTTGGCCTCCATAATTTATTTATTTGTGAGATCTTTTGGTGATTTGCCTCAACGGATTGGCCAAAAGACAACTTTCACATGAATAAATTACGAAAGGATGATTGTGGATTATTACTAGTAGTATGATTGACCCTCCCAACAAGTGACTTGCTCAAAATGAAATAATAATCCTGTATTTAATTATAGTTATTACTTAGGTATAAAATTGATAAAACTTACTCCCCAACGGAGTCCCTGTCAATTTTATATGGTCAAGTGGGAGTCAACTATTAATTTTGAATTAAAGGTTTGTAATTGTCATGTTTGTAACCTGCTTGAATGCGTTTAAATATGCCGATCACACTTAACGTGACCTTATTTAAACTGTTTTGAGATGTTGGCTAATGGATGATTATATTTTTTTAAGGTTTCAATATAATCGATGTGATCGAATGTATGTGATAAAGTTTTGTGCTTAATCCGGATATTAACACAAAATATATGTTTTATTTTCAGTTCAGCGTGTCGCAACCTTTTAATTCACTGTTCAATATACTTAAAGACCACAAATCCGGATGTGATCGATTGGAAACGTAACTTGAACATTGTCCTAACTGCACAACACCATAAGTGGGTTCTTGATATACAAAAACCCTCCGAGCTCTTTTTCAAGAGTCGAGCAAAATGGATAAGAAAGAGTATAAGGACTAGGTGCATTCTGATGAAATGGCTAGGTGTATCATCTTTTTCAGGTAATCACTCATTCTCTCTTCTTTCATTATGACTTTGTCTCCGGCGTCCTCAGCCACCGTGTTGCCCGGAAGTGGGCTCGAGGTCCTCTGGGTTCGCCATATTGCCCAAGAATCGCATTAACCATGGGGCCATTTTATCGTAACCTAAGCGCCTCTCGGGATAGGGTAGGTGCAAAGCCATGACACCGATTCACGATGATCTCCTTCTCCACCAATGAAGCGATAGTAGAGTTGGACCGGGAATTGGCCCAACCTAATTTTTTGGATAACACCAATGAGGTGGGAACCTCTCGCCTAAGGGAAGATAATGGGAATGACGACGGTGAGGATGAAGGTGAGTCGGGGGGCCGAGCAAGTAGGGGAGCCCGGTGTTGAGCTTGGGGTGAACACGTAGGTGAACCCCCTGTCGCCCAACCGGATAGCCCGACATATGCTGAGTACGATACTCGGTATAATATCCAATGGCCCGAGCAACCTCATTGAGCACGCGAAGAGAATGGCTACCTGGCTAGCAAGGTTGCAAGCATCATCGATGAGGATTGGTTCGCCCAGCTGTATCGGCAGTGTGAAACCCCCAAAGATATCTGATGCCAAACGGGTGGCACATGGTGATGAGCCTCCTGACCCTTATCGCCAAGATGAAGCCTCGATACTTCCCTACGGCCGCCGAACTCGCTCGCCTTGTACACTTAATCTGTCCTCGGGGTGAGGATGAATGGTTATTTATGCAGACGAACATGATTGTAAAGTCGTGGAGTCGTGGAGGAGGTGCCGAACAAGATTAAAGACTAGAAGAAAAAAAATTAGTTTATCGGGGGTGATTGTAGAAGCCCCGCCTCGGCAAGCGACCCGAGTGCTCGCCTCGACATCCCAGCCGATTTCGAGATTTTTCGAAGTAAGCTTGTAATTTTTTATTCCAACTGTGAACTGATATTAACTATTATTTCTTGTTTAAGGACCCAAAATAGTGTCAGATAAGGAGACGAGCGATGGGTATTTCAGCAGCATTTGGCAAATTGACCTCGAACCTTATTTCGAGCGAACGGTGGGAAAGCTCAACACCTCGGATCAGCGGAAAAAGGTGGGTCTGTACCTGCCCCCTCACCATCTGGTCGCCATCGACCCCATTGGTAAGTTTATTTGTGCTCGCAGTTTCTATGTCATATAAGTTCTAACTTTAAAATTGATGTTTGCAGCTCTTCCCGCGGTCACTATAGCCATCAGTACCGCCGAGCATACTAAGATGGCCAGGAAGAAGAATCCTATGGATCTCGAGAGGATCCATGTTGAGCGGCTGGCACAAAAAGCTGCTCGGGGGGAAGTGAGCAAGCCCTATAAGGCATCTGCTTGTCCTGCTGAACTAGGGACTAGCGAGCACACCCCCTCGCCGAAGAAACACAAAAGGCACCACTGGGAGCAACGAGCGAGCACACCCTCAGCGAAAGAGGGTGCCAATGTCTCGGTCGAGTCGACCCTAACTTTGGCTCAGCAAGAAGCCTCCGGCATAAGTGCTCCGGCGCGACCCGATCGATAGGTCCTTCCTGGGGTGGGATCCCAAGCGAGCACACAGGTACATCTTTCTTTGTGCTCGCCATAATTACCACTTAAATATTTTAGCGATGTAATAATCTATTTTCAAGTTTGTGAGCAAGAGGTTGTCCCTCACTTCGGACTTGCTCAACTACCACTTTCACCGACGGTTAGCACCCTTGTGGTGTGCCCGACCACCTCCATCAAAGCTTCCAAAGCCTTGTCCGATCATGGGACGATGGACATCAAGTGCATGACGGATCTTTATTAGAATTATTTGCCCGGATCTATTCGGGATGAATATTTAAATACAAATTTAATTCTAACAATTATTATTAGCATGAATTAATCCTATATTAATTCAAATAATAATTCAACAATAATTCATGCATATAAACAGTTCACGTAAATAGGTTTCCTCATAGTCGATCCCTTCTTTCTGAGTATAACCTTTCTCCATAAGCCTTGCCTTGAAGGTTTCCACCTTCCCGTCCGGTCCCCTCTTTCTCTTGTATACCCACTTGCAACCAATGGGTTTGACCCCATTAAGTGGTTCGACTAGCTCTACTCTGTTATGATCCATAGACCCCATTTCTGCTTTCATTGCCTTTTGCCAAGAAACCGCATCCTTGTCTTAGATTGCCTCATCATATGTCCATGGGTTTGATTCATCTTGTCCGGGAATCATGTCCGAGGACTCTCCTATCCCCATGAATCTCTCGGGCTGTCTTACAACCTTCCCACTACGACGAGGTTCCGGTTGTGAAAGTGTGTCGTTTGGTATATTATCTTGTACAGTCGGCAATGAGGTTAGCCCCCTTAGCTCACTTAAGGTAATCTCACTTCTGGGTCTTTTTTCGTTCATATAGTCTTCCTCCAAAAATCTAAAGTGGGTGCTTATTACCACCTTTTGATCTTCGGGACCATAGAACATACACCCTTTTGTTATCCAATTTCCTGGCTTCCTTGTCCAACACGTAGGCCGGACACCCTTAAATTCTCATGTGTCTCAAACTGGGCTTGCGCCCGGTCCACAATTCTTTGGGAGTTTTGGGAACCGATTTGGATGGCACCAAGTTCAGAATGTAAGCCGCTGTTTCCAAGGCATGACCCCAGAACGACTTGGGAAGATCCAAGATAACACATCATTGATCTAACCATTTCTAAAAGAGTTGTGTTTTTTCGCCAAAGAAACCCGATTTGTTGAGGGGTTCAGTCAGATAGAAGATCGGGATGCAATCCTTCATCCGACAAGTAGTTTAAAACTCATCATTTGAGGTACTCGCCTCCACGATCGGATCGTAGAGACTTGATATCGTTTTCCCTATGATTCTCGGCTTGAGCCTTAAATTCTTTGAATTTCTCAAAGGTCTCGATTTATGCTTCAGAAGGAAAATATAACCGTACCTCGAGTAGTCATCAATAAAAGTGACAAAATACTGTGAACCTCCTCTTGATTTGGTTGACATTGAACCACATACGCCTGCGGTGAGCGATTTCTAACACTTCTTTTGGCTCTATTCCTTGGCTCAGAATGACCTCTTGGTCATTTTACCCTCCAAACATGATTCACGGGGTTGGAATTGGTTCAACTTGGAGAGACTCCGGTGAACCGTCTTTTCACCAACCTTTGGATCCTCTTTGGATTAATATGTCCCAATCTTAGATGCCATTGAAGTGTTTCGCGTTCACGTCGATGAACGCTTTTTCTTTAAATCGGAAGCAGTTGATGTGTTATAGGATGCATTTCGTGAGTGGTGTGCACAGATTAATTTATATAGATTGCTTTGACAACGTTCCATGATAGATAAATTTATCATAAAGAGAAATGGTAACAACTTTATCAAAAGTAACCGAATATCCATCAAGGTAAAGTTTAGAAACCAAATCAAATTCTTTCTAAAACTTGGAACGTAAAGAACATCTCTTTAAAATTAAAACTCGTCTTCAAAAGACAGTGCACTTCTCCCATTGCTTCATTGCCACTCAGAAGCATCGTTCGATTGTGATGAGGATCTCACTCCCACTAAGTTGTCGGGTCCGATTGAACCCTGTAAAAGTGAAACAAACATGATCGGTGGATCCAGATCCACCACCCATAAATGGGAGGCATACGCCATTAAGTAAGTTTCAACAACTAGTGCGTGAGAATTACCTTTCTTTCCATTCCTTTTGGGATTGGAATAGGTGACCTCAATGTCCTCTTTCACCGCACTTGAAGCACCTCCCCTTAGCTGGCTTGCTCACTCCTCCACCTCCCTTCACCTTTTCTTTGCCTTTGGCAACACTTGAGTTCACTTGCTTGTGGCTCTTGTCCTTTTTCTTGTTCTTACCACCCTTGGCCTAGAAGAAGAAGAAGGTCCATTTGCCACCAAGGCTTGACTCTTTTGCCCCAATATCGCTCTGCAGAGACCAAAGCTTGCAATAGATGGGGCATCGAGAACTTCGATTATTCATCGATAGTTCAAATTTGAACTGCTCAAAACTTTTTCGGCAGAGAATGGAGCACTTAAATCGATTTGGGTCTCGATGTCGATTCGGGCGCCAAGTACCTCAAGTTTGTTAAGGTGAGCCATCATCCGGAGAACGTGCTCCCTTACGGGTGTTCCCTCCACCATTTTCATAGAGAGCAAGTCCTCATGGTGATCTCGACGAGCCACACGGGTTACGATGTTGAAACATCGCTTTAAGACTAGTCATGATGTCTGCAATGTCTCAACATTCTCGGTGTTGGTGTTGCAACACATCGACATTGAAGCCAAGATGGTACACTTTGCCATTTCGTTGAACGCCTCCGGTCAAAGATACTCTTTCTTAACCGATTTAGTTGACTCGTCATTTTGGCTTTTTTCCGGTTTAGGGTAGTGAGAACCCATTTATGGCTTTTTTGTGCGGTGTGGACAATAGTAAGTTTATTTAATTTAATCAACAAAGTTTTCACCAAGAAGCATATTGTCTTTAAGTATATTGAATAAATTGGATTAAAAGGTTGCGACATGATGAACTGAAATAAATAATAATATGCATAAGCACAAATATATCACAAAATTCGATCACATGTTTCATATTAAAATCTCCAAAAAATATGAACATGCATCAGCGAACATCTCAAAACAGTTTAAATATGCCACGTGGGGTGGGTCATTATTTAAACACATTCAAGGAGTTACAAACAAGAACAATTTATAAACATTTAATATCCAGATTAATAGTTGGCTCCCACTTGACCAATATAAAATTGACAGGGACTTCGGGGAAGTATATGCATATAAATTTTATACCTAAGTAATAACCATGATTATATGCATATCAATTTTATACCTAAGTAATAAGCCACGTGGGGTGGGTCATTATTTAAACACATTCAAGCAGGTTACAAACAAGAACAGTTACAAACATTTAATATACAGATTAATAGTTGGCTCCCACTTGACCAATATAAAATTGACAGGGACTTCGGGGAAGTATATGCATATCAATTTTATACCTAAGTAATAATCATGATTAAATACAGAATTATTATTTCGCTTTGATCGAGCCTCGTGGGGAGGGTCATCGTCGCCACTAGTAATAATCAACAATCATCCAATTTGAATTTATTTATGTGAAAGTTATCTTTTGACCGTCCCGTGGGGGGAATTTCTCCAAAAGAATTCACAAATAAATAAATCATGGAGGTCAATAATTAATTCAATTTTATTATCCGGAATAAAATTGTCAATTAATTGTTTAAGCATACTTAGTAATTTTCGAAAGTGAGATTTTTCAAAACATTTTCTCATGCATCGCAAATTTAAACACAATTTAAATAAGCATAAAATAATGCATAAACATCAAGATAAAAAATTAAACATATTGGACACATTTATCCAATTGTCATGGTTAATTTTTGTCATGTCTTGATCTTGAGAAATCGTCTTCATAGCCTTCATCGTTCGTCTCGAAAAGTTCCCACTTGACCGTTTCAAAAAATGCATTGTCAAGCCCGTCATCGACCCGGCTCATGGGTGGTGAGTGCGCTAACTCTCGTGACCGTGTCGAATGGCGTCCATCTTGTAAAAGGCGCTGAGTACGTCACCCACCGTCTCTCGATAGCGTTATCAGCGTCGCCCAGCCGCCTAGCGCCTTAGCGGCATCGCCGCCCGAGCGTCGCCCGGCAGCCAGCGGCTTTATCGCCCGCCCAGCATCTTCGTCGCCCGTCGCCAGATCAACTGACTTGGCCCCCCGGCCTTTTCCCGCGCCGATGCGTGCCGCCCGGCGTCCGTCGCGTCGTAGCGTGCCTCCCTTGGCATGTTCGCGCGATGCCGTTGCCCTACTCGCAGTTCGGATCCCGCCTTTTAATTCTTCATTTCGCCTCCGTTTTCGAATTTACAATTTATTTAAAAATAAGTAAATAAACTGAATCTAGACTAGTCTATTACATTGATCAAATCAAACAAATTCTAATCTGCTCGTGGATTTTCTCACGAGGCAAAATGAATCCGAACGAATAGAACTAAAAAAAACCACAATTTATATGCATGCATAAATAAACACATTAAATGGATCTAGCATTTCTACTATCCAATTTCAAATTTAATGACAGCGAATTAAATTACAATTTAAAATTCAGAGCCCGAAACCGAGGCTCTGATACCAGTTGTTGGAGAATTATTTGCCCGGATCTATTCGGGATGAATATTTAAATACAAATTTAATTCTAACAATTATTATTAACATGAATTAATCCTCTATTAATTCAAATAATAATTCAACAACAATTCATGCATATAAAATGATTCACGTAAAATCCTAACGATGCGGAATTACTACTGAGTTTACGTGAACTTACCTCTTGGAATGGCAATGGTCTCGCCGATGAAAACACACCAAAAAGACCTTCCCAAGTATTCCCTAGTCCTTGCTCGACAATCCGATTGGAAGGATGCTCACTTAACAATTAACAAAAGGAAAATTAAAAATTGTTGCACCACCTTTGTGGATTTAGAAATTTTTCCAGCACATGGAATTGTACTTGGGAATGAAACATTCATCCCCTATTTATAGAGGTGTAGTGGCCGATTTTTAGTGATAAAATAATATGGGAAAATCTTTTTCTTGATCTCCAAGAAATCTTGAATATATCTCATATATTATTTTCTCCATAATTAAAATATTCCACAAAAATCCCAACTCCTCTTGTTATGGCAATTTTCAAAAATAATAGGATCAAGATTCCAAGATTTGGATCTTCTTGAATTTATGAGATATACTTGTATTCCAAGAAATACATATCTTCCATAATATATTTTCAAAAAAATCTTTCTTTCCCTTTATATTTCAAAATTTTCGAAAATCACATATGAATAACCAAGTGGGAGATTTCTTGAATTTAATGAGATAATCTTGTATTCCAAGAATACATATCTTCATTCCATAACAAAATTCAAAGAAAATCTTTCTCCCCTTTTATTCATAATTTTCGAAAATTATGAGGAAAAATAAGCAACAAATTTATTTGATTTTTAAACACCTTTTTCAGTTATTGGACTTTATGTTGGGCTACTTGGGGGGGGGGGCTTTAGGAGAATTAAGATTGGATCTTCCAATGGACCTTGAATTATCAATATTGAGCCACAATATTATTCAAGCCCATAAATATTAATTAATCCCACTACATAATTAATATTGCACTATCCATCTTAACCCATATTACAGTTAATATGGCTCGATTATTATTTCCGTGTTTAAGATTATCTAGCCCATTAATTAATTCAAACCCTTTAAAATAGCTTTTCATTAATTAATATCTTTTATCCTTGGTAAAGGCGGTTCAACATTATTATCCATCAGGAAACTAGTTCCACTTGCAAGATTTGGTATGATAAAACTTATGAACCACCCAAGGGGCAAATCTAACAAGCGTTACTTGCACACGATTCTCCAGATTAAATCTTAGCAATCGTGATGTGACCAATAATATTGCCCAAGAAATAGAGTATTGAATCTCATTGATTCTCTTCCCCGTAATAAGTCAAAGCAATAGTTATTAACCACGCAAATCTATTTAAGGGATGAAGATTAAATAACTAACCACCGAGGTCTAATTCTTCCTAGTTCGGGCTCAAGAATTTGTCCTCCTGTAGAGGTCCTCTTCAATGCATTATCATGCACTAGTGTAATATCTTGGTCAAGACAAATCAATCCCAAGCCTTACACTACAACCTTTCACGATGGATTGTTCATTTCCATCTAGGTCATGAATGGTGTACTTTTTAGTTAAGGGCGAACCGTTAATTTAATCTTTAC
The DNA here is from genome assembly GCA_037126765.1 of Stenogyne calaminthoides. Lineage (NCBI taxonomy): Eukaryota > Viridiplantae > Streptophyta > Magnoliopsida > Lamiales > Lamiaceae > Stenogyne > Stenogyne calaminthoides. The sequence continues at coordinate 28,394,629 of JBBCBC010000010.1, read as the reverse complement.
GTGATCCGGTATCACTAAATTAACTACAATGTAACACGATATTTATCGTATTATATGCAAAGAAATATGACATTGACGATTTAAAATGATAAAAATTTATCAAGAATAAGTCCGAATTCGATGATATACAAAATAAAAGCATATCTTGATAAATAAATTTATTTTAGACTATATTCGCCGAAATCAGAGTCGAAAGCATTATCACAGAAGCATAAAGCATGTACTTTCTTTTTTTTAAAAATCTGGCCGAATGCGAAGACAAATGAGACTTTGAGGACTATTAAAGAAGAAAGTTCGAATCGCCTGTGTCAAGAGAAATTAGAAGCCTGGGCCGAGTTGGAACTTTAAAGAAAGACAAAGAAGAACTCGCCACCTGTGAACTTCCTGTGCGGGGGGTTATATCGAGAAGATGCTTTTACTTTGTATAACCAAACCAATTTTTTTCATTTTATTTCCGTAAATAAATTATTTATCATCGATGATTTAAATATCATTGTATGTTACATATATTTATTGCATAATTGTTCAATAATCAAGACGCGGTTACATTTAGTTAATTTAGTGATACCGCATCACGTAAGATTAAATTAATAAAATTCCTTGTAACTAAAAAACACGCTAGTGCTCATTTACCTAGATGGAAATGAACAATCCATCGTGAAAGGTTGAAGTGTAAGGCTGGGATTGGCTTGTCTTGACTAAAAAGATTCACTAGTGCATGATGATGCACTTAAATAAAGACCTACTGGGTGAGGATAAATTCTTCAAAGATCGAACCAGAAGAATTAGACCTCAAGTGGTTCGTTATTTCTAATCTTCATTCCTTAAATAGATCGCGCGGTGGTTAGTAATTATTGCTTTGACTTATGACGGGTAGAGAATCAATGAGATTCAATACTTTATATCTTCGGATAATATTATCGGGTCATATGCATTGCTAAGATTTAATACTTAAGAATCGTAAGCGAGTACGCCGCTTTGATTTGCCTTTTGGGAGGTTCATAAGATTTATCATACCAAATCTTCGTAAGTGGAATTTGTTTCGGGATGGATAATAATGTTGAACTGCTCTCGACCAAGGACAAAAGATGTTGTTGGTCCCGGCAGTTAACGAAGTCTCACACGGTATGGGGGGGAATACACGTGTTCGTTGATTTTCAAAACTATTCTTTTCATCGAGGTCGATGGGTCAGGGGTTGTCCCGATGATTTGGCCCCGAGAAGCACAGACGCCTCCGAAGTCAAAGTCATCGAGACAATGATCCTCGAATCGCTTTGAAGCTTCAGATTAGCCTAACCGAGCCTCGAAGTTTATCAGAGATCCCGAGCCGCTTGGATCGGGATAACTATCTTATCGAACCTCAAGAGAGTTAGTTCAATTTGGTAACTATCTCGTTTCTAGCTTCTCAAGAAAAGTGGAATGGTTGGCCCTAAATTTATACTCATTTTTTTTTGTCAATATCTTCCTTTTAATGAAACAAAGTGATTAAGGTTGTGATCAGTTGATGCAAGTTCAGTGGATTGATTCCAACTGAATATTAGTAAATTATACTTTCAGTGAAAGACATGCAACAGATAATAATGCAAAGATCTAAAGCAAAACAACACAACAATTATAGTGGTTCGGAGACTCAAGCTCCTACGCCCACTCTCTCTGACCTTCAGAGAAATTCCTTAACCACTTCCTAAAGCTTTCTGGCTACCTCACTGTAGCTTACTCACTTCTTCTACCTTGAGTTTTCTGGATGACTCACTGCAGCTTACTAACTCTTTACAACTCCACACAAACTACCTAACAATAGGGTTTGGGTTTGGTTGATGTCTCCAACTAGGGTGAGATTTTTTTCCGTACATTTGTTTAGCCTCAATTCTAGGTTGGGAAAATCTCTAAGCTAGGATATATTGTGGGGTTGCTTAGATTGGGTTTTAGAACACTCTTGAATATATTTGTATATCTACAGACTTGTGTTCTATGGTGGGAATGCCTTGAGTATATGGCTCTTGGCTGTGTAGCATTTTTCCACATTCTCCACACCTAATTTGATGGAAGATCTTGTATTTATAGTGTGGATTTGAATGTTACCATTGGAGAGAATCACATTCAAATTCATACTATTCCAGAAGTTCCGCAGACTTTTTCAGTTGGTTGTCTTCCTCTCATTGGTCCACGTCATTTGAATTCTAAATTTATATTCTCCGGGTTTCTCCGAGTCTTGAGGATTCTCACGAGTCTCGATGTCTTCAAGTGACATAATCGAGTCTTCACTTTTATCTCGAGTCTTCGTGAACTTATCGAAGTCTTAGGTTTCAAAACTTCATCGAAAGTCCTGTTTTCTTGATTCAAGAGACTTCTTTCACCGACCTTGTCCGATCGTGCATAACCGACACTCAAAGCCATCGAGTTCAAACTTTCCTAATCCGTGACATCCTTAACCTCAGTCACTTTTACTTAATCGACTTCGCTCACTCGACTTCAAGCTATCGATTTCTTTTTTTCGATCCGATGTTTCGACCGATCGATCAACACATCTTCAGTCAACATCTCAGGGATAGCATCCGGGTCAAGACATCAGTTAGCATATCAAAGTTATCATATTCGGATCTCGATCACGCCCGATCTTGATCACCCCCATCCGCTCATCTTCCGACCGCAACCTTTCTTCGACGGTTGGCTTTAGCTTTTCTTCACATTTGATTTGCATTAACTCATCAGCTTAACTTTCGGAACTCATCTAACTCATCTCGATCTCGATGGGTCTAAATCACCAACCTCGTCGATCTCGATCATCTTCTTCGATTTCATGAGTTCCTCAACTTGTTCTTTTCGTTTCCCTCAACTTGTTATCAGAAGCTTCAATAACACAAGTTGATAATCAACTAATTCATCAAAAACTAAAATATCCTGAGATGTTAATTAATGGAAAGCTATTTGGTGGCTTGAATTAATTAATGGGCTAGATAATCTTAAACACGGAAATAATAGCAAGGGAGCCATATTAATAGTAATATGGGTTAAGATGGATAGTGCAATATTAACTATGTAGTGGGATTAATTAATATTTATGGGCTTGAATAATATTGTGGCTCAATATTGAAAATTCAAAGTCCATTAGAAGGTACAATATTAATTCTCGTAAAGGCCCCTCAAGTAGCCCAAACATAATGTCCAATAACTGAAAAAGGTGTTTAAAATTAAATAAAATATTGTTGCCTAATTTTTCCTAAATTTTCAAAAACAATAAATAAAAGAGGGAGAAAGATTTTCTTTGAATTTTGTTATGGAATGTAGATAAGTATTCTTGGAATACAAGATTATCTCATTAATTCAAGAAAACTCCCACTTGGTTATTTATTAAGAAGTTTTCAAAAATAAAGAAGAAAATAAGGAAGGAAAGATTTTCTTGATAAGATGTTATGGAAGATATGTATTCTTGAAATACAAAAATATCTCATAAATTCAAGAAATTCTAAATCTTGGATTCCACTCCTTATTAATTTCGAAAATTCCATAATATTAGGAGGTGGGATTTTTGTGGAAATATTTAATTATGGAGAAAATAATATATTGGATATATTCAAGATTTCTTGAAGATCAAGAAAAGATTTTCCCATCTTATTTTTCCACCCAAAATTTCGACCACCCCTTGCCTATAAATAGGGGATGATTATTTCATCCCCAAGTGTAATTCCATGTGTTGGAAAAATTAAAAATCCACAAAGGTGGTGCAACATAATTTTTATTTTTCCCTTTTTGTTAAATTGTTCGCGAGTTCCTTCCACCGGATTGTTGAACAAGGGCAAGGGAATACTTGAGAAGACCTTTTGGTGTATTCGTGTGAACGAGATCCATCTTCTCAACGGTTGTCACTCCGAGAGGTTAGTTTACGTAAACTTGTAGTAATTCCGCATGCGTAGAATTTACGTGAACTATTTGTATGCATGATTGATTGTTGAATTATTATTTGAATTAATATATGATTGATTCATGCTAGTAATAATTGTTAGAATTAAATTTGTATTTAAATATTCAACTCGAATATATCCGGGCAATTAATTCCCCAACAACTGGTATCAGAGCCTCGGTTTCGGGCTCTGAATTTTAAATTGTAATTTAATTCATTTTCATTAAATTTGAAATTTGATAGTAGAATTGCTAGATCTTTTTTGCAGGTATCCAATTGGCATGGAATTTAATGTGTTTATTTATGTCAGCGTGCGTTGCGCAAAACGTGCCAAGGGAGTTAATAAACAATTGGATACCTGCAAAACAGATCTAGCAATTCTTCTATCCAATTTCAAATTTAATGTCAGCGAATTAAATTACAATTTAAAATTTGAGTCAAACCGGCTCGTGCTTGTTGGGTAATAAGTTGCACAGATCTATTCGGGATGAATATTTAAATACAAATTTAATTCTAATAATTATTACTAAAGATGAATTAATCCTATATTAATTCAAATAATAATTCAACAACATATCATGCATATAATTAATTCACATAAAACCCACGATGCTGAATTCTACTAGTTTACGTGAATTACCTCTTGGGATGGCAGGTGATCCGGCCGATTAGACTAACCAAAAAGAACTTCCCAAGTATTCCTTAATCCTTGTTCATTTATCAAATTGGTGGGACACTTGTGAACAATTAACAAAAGGAAAATAAATTATGTTGCACCACCTTGTGGATTTACTAATTTTTCCAAAGACATGGAATTGTATTACTCACAATTGACTTTTTTCGAAAATACACAATGGCCGACGTTTCAAAATATTTGATATTTTATCGACAACGATAATTTTCCGAAAAAACCAATTTTCGTGTGTTTCTTTGGGAATGAAAAACATCCATCCCCTATTTATAGAGGGTGGTGGACGAAATTTTGGCAAAAATAATGTGGGAAAATCTTTTCTTGATCTCCAAGAAATCTTGAATATATCTCTTATATTCTTTTTCCCATAAGTATAATATTCTACAAAATCCCACCTACTCTTTGTTATGGATAATTTCGAAAATTATTGGTCAAGATTCCAAGATTTGGATCTTCTTGAATTTATGAGATATTCTTGTATTTCAAGAAATACATATCTTCCATAATATCTTTTTCAAGAAAATCAAGAAAATCTTTTGCCCTTTAATTTATCAAAATTTTCAAATTCTCTTATAGATAACCAAGTGGGAGATTTCTTGAATTTAATGAGATAATCTTGTATTCCAAGAATACATATCTTCATTCCATAACAAAATTCAAAGAAAATCTTTCTCCCCTTTTATCCATAAATTTCGCAATAAATGTGGAAAAATAAGCAACAATATTTATTTTATTTTAAACACTTTTTTTCGCTTATCGACTATATGTTGGGCTACTCGGGGGCCTTTAGGAGAATTAAGATTGGATCTTCCAATGGATCTTGAATTATCAATATTGAGCCACAATATTATTCAAGCCCATAAATATTAATTAATACCACTACATAATTAATATCAGACTATCCATCTTAACCATATTACAAACCAATATGGCTCCTTGTTATTATTTTCGTGTTTAAGATTATCTAGCCCATTAATTAATTCAAGCCATCAAATAGCTTTCCATTAATTAATATCTTTTATCCTGGTCAAGGAACGGTTCAACATTATTATCCATACCCAAAACTAATTCCACTTGCAAGATTTGGTATGATAAAGCTTTTATGAACCTCCCAAGGGGGCAAATCAAACAAGCGTGCACTTTTACCCACGAGTATTAAATCTTAGCAATCACATGTGACCAATAATATTGCCCAAGATAAAAAGTATTGAATCTCGTTGATTCTCTACCCATGATAAGTCAAAAGCAATAGTTACCAATCCCACGTGATCCTATTTAAGAGAACGAAGATTAAGAAATAACGAACCACCGAGGTCTAATTCTTCCTTGTTCATTCTCAAGAATTTGTCCTCCCAGAGGTCCTATTCGGCATCGATCATGCACTAGTGTAATCTCTTGGTCAAGACAAGCCAATCCGAGCCTTACACTTCAACCTTTCACGATGGATTGTTCATTTCCATCTAGGTCGTGAATGGCGTACTTTTTAGTTACAAGGATCGTTAATTTAATCTTCGTGATCGGTATCACTAAATTAACAACAATGTAACACGATTTATTTATTGAGCAGTTATGCAATAAATATATGTAACATTCGATGATATTTAAAGCATCGGTGATAAACAATTTATTTCAAAGAAATAAGTCCGAAATTCAGTTTGATTATACAAAGTAAAAGCATACTTTCCAGTATAATCCCAACAATCTCCCACTTATACTCAAAATCTGCTTTTAAGTATACTACACACATGTCTCATGTAGTCTGTGACATCTAATGTTACCTACACGAACCTAATAATTTCTCCCACTTATACTCAAAGCATTGGCAATGGTCTTGACACCCATTCCTTCCACATGTCTCGAATGTATTGAGAGGCGCCTTTTGTGAATGGATCTGCTAGGTTGTCTTCAGACGCTATCTTTGCCAAATCTATATCTCCTCTCTTAACGATTTCTCGTATAAGATGTTATTTCCTTTCAATGTGTTTGCTGGCCTTGTGGGCTCTTGGTTCCTTTGAATTTGCAACTGCTCCGGCATTGTCACAATAAATAGTGATTGTCTTTGGGGCACCGAACTACGTCCAAGTCCACTAGGAAGTTCTTGAGCTAAACCGCTTCTTTTCGCCTCTCAGCGATTATATATTCGGTTTCCATGGTAGAATCTGCGATGCATTTCGCTTAACTTTCTCCATGTCACGGCTCCATCCCCATGCAAAATACACTACCTGGGAGGTAGATTTTCCGAGTCTATATCGATTGGAAATCCGAGTCAAAAGTAGCCTATATGGGGATTAGACTATCCGATTGTGTGAGGTCCCGATTAAAAACCGATTTTTGCGCGCTGGGCAAAAACATGTCCGTGATGCATATAAAAAACAAAGGGTGAGGAATGGTCAATACTAATTTTTTGCTTTTTAAGAACGATGTGTGTTGTTTTTGCTTAAAATTGAATGCATATGACAAGTATAAACATAAAGCAAGTAAAGAACACACAAGATTTTATAGTGGTTCGACGAAAACCCGTCTTACGTCCACTCTTCCCTTAACACAAGGGAACCTTAACCGAACTTAACTGGCGGACTTATATCCTCACGGGATGGGCGAGATGTTTACCGAGTTCGCACTCAAGCGGGACTTATCACCTCACGGGATTGCCGATAGATGTTTACCAAGTTCACACTCAAGCGGGACTTATCACCCCACGCGGGATTGCCGATAGATGTTTACCGAAGTTCACACTCACCTACAAACTTATCCTATCAAACCGATTTGGGTAAGGTTTGTTTGGTTTTTCAACTAGTTTGAGATTTTCCCTTACATTTGTTTAGCCTCAATGCTAAGGATGGGAAAATCTCTCTAAGCTTAGGATATAGCATTTGTGCTTAGATCAAGGTAGAACACTCTTGAATATATGCGTGTATCTCTCGCTTTGTGTTCTATGGTGGAGATGCTCGATGATTTGGCTCTGTAGTTATGTTGAATGCCTTAGCTGGTACTCTGTCGAGGCCATATTCGGGACTCGTGATCATCCGCACACGACCTTGGTGAACCATGGAACCCATATCTTCTTAGCTCTGTAGCATCGATGGTGTTTTTCACACACTTTTCTCACGCATCCACGCTTGATAATGAAGGAAGAACTTGTATTTATAGTGTGGATTTGAATGTTACCGTTGGAGAGAATCACATTCAAATACATACTACTCGTAGCTTTTTTGCGACTTTTTTCAGCTTGTCGTCTTCCTCTCATTGGTCCACATCAAACCGAATCTAACGCTATATTCTTCGGTTTCTTCCGAGTCTCTAAATCAGTTATATTCCTCAGATCTTATGAGTCTCGGGATCTTGATTCCTATCCGAGCCTTCGTGTTATCCGAGCTTATCCGAGCCTTCAAAGTTATCTCGAAAGCCGTCTCAACCTTCAGTTATCCGAAGTTATCTCGAGCCTTCGTTTTCTCGAGCCTTCAGTTATTTGAGCCTCCAGTTCTTCAACAACTTATCGAGTCTCGGTTCTTGATTCAGCAGACTTCTCTTAATGGACTATTCGATCAATCATAATCGACACTCAAAGCATCGAGTTCTCAATTCAGACATCCCGACCCTCAGCCACATCGACTCAAAGCATCCGATTTTTCTTGCCTCGATCTCGACAAATTGACGATCGATCAACATATCTTCATGATCATCACAGGGATAGATCGTGTCATCTCGTGATCAAGTTAAGATATCGATTATCATATCTCGATCTCGATCACGCCCGATCTCGTCGATCTCATCCGCCATCTTCCGACCAGAACATTCTCTTCTCGATGGTCGCTTTAGCTTTTCTTCACATCCGATTTGCATAGCACATCGCCTAACTTCGAACTCATCTATCTCATTCGATTTCGATCATTCTCGCCTCAGAAAGAGCCTCGTCTCGATCTCGATCTTCTTCTTACGATTTCGTGAGTTCCCTCAATTTGTTCTTTCGTTCTCCCTTAACATTATCTCAGTAAAATAGCTTGAATAACTCAAGTTAATAATGTTTTGGCATAAATCATCAAAACTAAAATATCCCAACAATTTCCCCCTTTTTGATAATGACGCCAAAACATTTGAAAATATATGCAATTACAGAGATCAGGTTTTTTTGGTTTTAAAAAGATCATTTCAGGCGATCACTTTGAAAATAGTGATCTGTTGAACAACCCGCTCGATACCATTCGGAGGTCCCGATTAAAATCGATTTTTGCGTGCGTAAGGTTGTAAACATGTCACGTGATGCATATAAAAACAGGGGTGAGGGAATGGTCAATACTAATTTTTTGCTTTTAAGAACGATGTGTGATGTTTTGCTTATAATCGAATGCATATGACAAGTATAAACATAAAGCAGTAAAGAACACACAAGATTTTATAGTGGTTCGCACGAAACCCGTCTTACGCCCACTCTTCCTTAACACAGGGAACCTTACTCTAACTTAACTGCGGGACTTATATCCCTCACGGGATGGCCGAGATGTTTTACCGAGTTCGCACTCAAGTGGGACTTATCACCCTCACCGGGATTGCCGATAGATGTTTACCGAAGTTCACACTCAAGCGGGACTTATCACCCTCACGGGATTGCCGATAGATGTTTACCGAAGTTCACACTCACCTACAAACTTATCATATCAAACCCGATTTTGGGTAAGGTTTGTTTAGTTTTCAACTAGTTTGAGATTTTCCTTACATTTGTTTAGCCTCAATGCTAAGGATGGGAAAATCTCTCTAAGCTTAGGATATAGCATTTGTGCTTAGATCAAGGTAGAACACTCTTGAATATATGCGTGTATCTCTCGCTCAATGTTCTATGGTGGAGATGCTTTCGATGATTTGGCTCAGAGTTATGTTGAATGCCTTAGCCGTCTACGATCGTGCCATATTTGGAGGACTCGTGATCATCGCACACGACCTTGGCCGAAATTCCATCGAACCCATATCTTCTTAGCTCAGTAGCATCGATGGTGTTTTTCACACACTTTTCTCACGATCTACGCTTTGATAATGAAGGAAGAACTTGTATTTATAGTGTGGATTTGAATGTTACCGATTTGGAGAGAATCACATTCAAATCCATACTACTCTAGCCTTTTTGCGCCTTTTTTTTCAGCTTGTCGTCTTCCTCTCATTGGTCCACGCCAAATTTGAATCTAACTTGACTATATATTCTTGATTTCTTTCCGAGTCTCTAACGTTATATTCGCCGTGATCTTGATTCTATCGAGCCCCGAGTTATCTCGAGCTATCTCGAGCCTCAAAGTTATCGGAAATGTTGAACCTTTATTTATCGATGTCGAGCCGCCCGGAATTTATCTCGAGCCGGGTTCTTCAAGAATTTAATTGAGTCTCGGAGTTCTTGATTAGCGGACTTCTCTTGGCCGGACCTTGTCTAATCAGCATCTTGGCGCTCAAAGCTGCGGTTCGATTCTCTGGTCGGAACATCGACCCTCAAGTCCACATTGACTCAAAGCATATCGATTTCTTCCGATCGATCGTCATTTCGTGATCGGATCAACATATCTTCAGGATCATCTCGGGGATAGCATCAGTCAAATACATCGAGTTAGCATATCAGTTATCATGTCGATCTCGATCATCATGCGATCTCGATCAATCTCATGCCATCTTACGATTTGTAACCTCTTACGATTTGGTCGGGTTTTAGCTTTTCTTCACATCCGATTTAATAAAGACATCGCCTAACTTCGAACTCATCTATCTCATTCGATCTCGATCATTCTCGTCTGACCTTCGCCCTCGATCTCGATCTTCTTCCGATTTCGTGAGTTCCCCTCAATTTGTTCTTTCGTTCCCCCTTAACTTGTTATCAAGAAAATAGCTTGAATAACACAAGTTAATAATGTTTTCGCATAAATCATCAAAACTAAAATATCCCAACAGATCGATAAATTAACATTCTATCCCGAAGTTCTTTTAGATACTTGAGAATGTTTTTTAAGCTGCCGCCCATGCTCTTTCCACACGGTTACTTTGATATCTCGCAACCATGCCAATGGCAAAGCAGATATCCTGGGTCGTCGCATAAGATTGCATACATAAGGCTTCCGACCGCCGAAGCATAAGGAATGTCTTTCATGTCATCTATCTCCTTTTTTGCGCCTTAGGGCACATTTTCTTGGATAGATGGATTCCATGTCCGAAAAGGTACGAAGCCTTTCTTGGAATCTTGCATTTCAATCGCTTTCAAGATAAAGTTGTCTATATATGAAGCTTCATGATAAGCTATCATCCTTTCTTGTGATCTCGAGTGATCTTGATCCCAAAGATGTGTCCGCTTCCCTAAGTCCTTCATATCAAAACTTTTTTTGAAAGCCATGCCCTTACGCTCGATAACACCTTCACATCGCTCCCGGATGATCTTAATGTCGCTTCACGATATAGTACTAAGAATACAAATGCAGTTCCGACACGCTTTTTCAGACACACAACTTTCGAACTCATTTTGATCGAACCCATAAGACTTTATAACATGATAAAAACATTGGTTCCAAGCTCGATGCCTGTTTTGAGTCCGTAAATGGACTTCATGAGCTTACAAACCAGGTGTTCTTGGCCTTTTTCAATGAAGCTTGGGGTTGTCAGATATAGATCTCTTCATCAAGACTTCCGTTAGGAAAGCCGCCTTGACATCCATTTGCCGATTTCAAAGTCGAGATGCTTGTGAAGAATCGATAAGAGAATACTGGATGGACTTAAGCATGGCTAGGGGTGAAAAGTTTCCTCATAATCGATCCCTTCTTTTCGAGTATAACCTTTCGCCATTTAGTCTTGCTTTGAAGGTTTCCACCTTCCCCGTCCGGCCCTCTTTTTTTCTTATACACCCACTTGCAACCAATGAGTTTGACCCCATTAAGTGGTTCGACTAGCTCCTACACTCGTTATGAAACATAGAACCCATTTTGGCTTTTCATTGCTGCTTTTGCCAAGAATCAGATCCTTGTCTTGGATTGCTTTCGGCCATATGTCCATGGGTCCGATTCGTTTTGTCCAGGGAATCAAGTCCGAGGACTCTCCTATTCCCATGAATCTCTTGGCTGTTTCACAACCTTCCCACTACTTTGAGGCTCAGGTCTTGCCAGTAAGTGTGTCATTTGGTATGTCATCTTGCATATTGGCATTGAGGTTAGCCCCTCTTAGCTCATTTAAGGTAATCTCACTGGGTCTTCTTTGTTCATATAGTCTTCTTCCAAAAAATCTAAAGTGGGTGCTTATTACCACCTTTTTTGATCTTCGGGGACCATAGAACATACACCCTTTTGTTCCTACAAACAACCTTAACTCGATCGAGGATCCAATTTTTCGCTTCCTTTTGACAACACGTGAGGCCGACACCCCTAAATTCTCATGTGTCTCATACTAGGCTGGCGCGGGGTCCACAATTCTTTGGGAGTTTTGGGAACCGATTTGATGGCACCAAGTTCGTAATGTGTTGTTGTTTCAAGGCATGACCCTTTAATCGACTTGGGAAGATTCGATAACTCATCATAGATCTAACCATTTCCAAAAGAGTTCTGTTTTTTCGCTCTCAAGAACCCCGCTTTTGTTGAGGGGTTAAAGCGTGAGTGGGATGCAATCCCTTCATCGATAAGTAGTTCAAAAACTCATACCGAGGTATTCACCTCCACGATCGGATCGTAGAGACTTGATACGTTTTTCCCCTTTTATGATTCTCTGCTTGAGCCTTAAATTCTTTGAATTTCTCAAAGGTCTCGATTTATGCTTCATAAGGAAAATATAACCGCACCTTGAGTAATCATCAATAAAAGTGACAAAATACTCATAACCTCCTCTTGATTTGGTTGACATTGGACCACATACATCTATGTGAACGATTTCTAACACTTCTTTTCGCTCTATTCCCTTGGCTCTAAATGCCCTCTTGGTCATTTTACCCTCCAAACATGATTCGCAGTTGAATTTGTTCAACTTGGAGAAACTCAATTGAACCGCGTCTTTCACCAACCTTGGATCCTCTTTGGATTTATATGACCTAATCTTAGATGCCATAGAAGTGTCTCGATTCACGTCGATGAACGTTTTCTTTTCTCGGAAATAGTTGATGTGTTATAGGATGCATTTCGTGAGTGGTGTGCACAGTTAATTGTATAGAGATTTTCCATCAATGTCCTGTAACAGATGCACTCATCATTTCAAGAAATGATTTCATTCTTATTAGAAGAAACTAATGTCTATTAACGTAAATTTTAGAAACCGAAAGTGAATTCTTTTCTAAAATGGGAACATAAAGAACATTTCTTAAAATTAGAACTCCGGTTTTCAAAAGATCGTGCACTTCTCCCATCGCTTCACCGCCACTCTCGAAGCATAGCCCAAAGGTGATGAGGATCTCATCGCCAATAAGTTGTTTGATCAGTTTGAACCCGTGAAAGCAAACATGATTAGTGGATCCCGTGATCAACATTCCACGAATGAGAAGATATACCGCTAAACAATTTTCAACAATTAGTGCGTGAGAATTACCTTTCTTTCCATTCCTTTTTGGGTGGAACAGTCATGACCTCCAATATCCTTTCTCACCGCCGCTAAGCACTTCCTCTTGGATTTTCCTCGACACCACCAAAGATTCGTCATCTTATCATCGCCTCTTAGCAAACAGCTTGAGTTCCGATTGTTTACGGGCCTTTGGTCACCTTCTTCTTTTGCCATCCTTGGCCTAGAAGATGAAGATGGACCCTGCCGTCAAAGCTTGAGTTTGGTGCCCCATCAACATCTGCCGAGACCAAAAGCTTGCAACAAATAAACTAGCCGAGGCCAAAAGGCTCAAAAACTTTTTTGGGCAGAGAGTGAAGTACCAAATTCATCCGAAAGTGTCCAGATTATAATCAGACTCAGAACTTCAAGTTTGTTCAGATGGGCCATCAATTTTGAGGACGTAATCCTTTACGGGTTTGCCCTCCACCAATTTCAGTGACGACATCACTCGCAAGGTGATCTGACGAGTCCCGCATTTTTGACTCGTCAGTTGGCTCATCTGATTTTGGTGTGTCAAGAATCCACTTGTGCTTTTGTGCAGTTAGGACAATTATGTTTCCGATCAATATAGTTTCCATACTTATTTTATTGACTTTAAGTATAATAGCAGTGGATTAAAAGGTTACGACATGCTGAACTGAAATAAATAACTATATGCATAAGCACAAGTATATCACAAGGTTCGATCACACACATCATATTAAAATCTCAAAAAAATATGAACATGTATCAGCCAACATCTCAAAACAGTTTAAATAAGCCACGTGGGGTGGGTCATTATTTAGACACATTCAAGCAGGTTACAAACAAGAACGATTATAAACCTTTAATATCCAGATTAATAGTTGGCTCTGATTGACCAATATAAAATCGACAGGCGGGGGGGAAGTATATGCATATCAATTTTATACCTAAGTAATAACCATGTTTAAATACAAGATTATTATTTCAGATTGAACGAGCCTCGTGGGGAGGGTCATAAATCCGCCACTAGTAATAATCCACAATCATCCATTTGGAATTCATTCATGTGAAAGCTAACTTTTTGACCCGATCCCATGGGGAAATTTCTCCAAAAGAATTCACAAATAAATAAATCATGGAGGTCAAAATTAATTCAATTTTATTATCCTAATGAAATTGTCAATTAATTATTTAAACATACTTTAGTAATTTTTGATTGTGAGATTTTTCATTGGGCAACTCTCATGCAAAACACATTTAAACAAATTAAATAAAGCATAAGATAACACAATAATAAATCAAGCAGAGCGTAAAAAATAAACATATTGGGCACAAATTATCCAATTGTCATGGTTTGATTTTTTTCGCTTGATCTTGAAAGAAATGCCGCTCTTGAATTTCTCCCACTCGATCGTCCAGAAAAGAACTTCATCTCGAATGTAACGCAGTAGCTCGGGCAGGGATGCACGCCCGATTGCCGCCCTTGCCGAAAGCAACCGCGTCTGCGGCGCTTTCGCACACACAGACGTCGCCAAGCGCCAGTCGCCACCAGAAGGGTAAGAAGCACGTTTCCGAAGCTCCCGTGCTGGGCTTCGGGTTCACAGGGGCGTTCACAGGCGCTTAGTGCATCACCCGCCTACAAGACGCTTCGCGCATAAGCCGCTTCAGGTCGCTTGGCGGCGCGCTTAGGCGGCCTATAAGGCCTCGGGCCGGTTGATTCGGCGCTGCCTTCCGCTCGCTTTATGACTGCGGCAAGGCCGATAGCGTCCTGCCGCGCGCTGCGTTTGGCACATTTTTCTACAAGCGAACGACGCCGCTTACGCCCGGTTTGGGATCCCGCTTTTTAAATTTTTTCGCTCCGATTACAATTTATTTACAAAATAAATAAACCTAGATCTAGACTTAGTCTATTACATTGATCAAATCAAACAAATATTAATCTACCGTGGATTTTCTCACGAGGCAAAACGAATCCGAACGAATCAATTAAAAAACCACAATTTATATGCATGCATAAATAAACACATTAAATTCCATGACAATTGGATAATAAAAACAGATCTAGCAATTCTACTATCCAATTTCAAATTTAATGTCGTAATTAAATTACAATTTAAAATTCAGAGTTCTAAACCGTGGCTCTCGATACTCGCTTGTTGGGGAATAAGTTGCACGGATCTATTCGGGATGAATATTTAAATACAAATTTAATTCTAATATTTATTACTAGCATGAATTAATCCTATATTAATTCAAATAATAATTCAACAACATATCATGCATATAATTAATTCACGAAACCCACGATATGCGGAATTCTACGAGTTTACGTGAACGCATTCTCTTGGGGATGGCGTTGATCCGGTGATTAGACTAACCAAAAGAACTTCCCAAGTATTCCCTTAATCCTTGTTCGACTATCCGTGGCAGGGACACTTGTGAACAATTAACAAAAGAAAAATAAATTATATTGCACCACCTTTGTGGATTTACTAATTTTTCCAAAGACATGGAATTGTACACTCACAATCGATTTTTTAAAAATACACAATACATCGACGTTTCAAAAATATTTGATATTTTATCGACACGATATTTTTTTTTCGAAAAAGCAAATTCGTGTTACGGGAATGAAACATTCATCCCCTATTTATAGAGGGTGGTGGACGAAATTTTTTAAAAAAATAATGTGAGAAAATCTTTTCTTGATCTCCAAGAAATCTTGAATATATCTCCTATATTCTTTTTCCATAATTATAATATTCCACAAAATCCCACCTACTTTTGTTATGGATAATTTCAAAAAATTATGGGTCAAGATTCCAAAATTTGGATCTTCTTGAATTTATGAGATATTCTTGTATTTCAAGAAATACACATCTTCCATTATATCTTTTCAAGAAAATCAAGAAAATCTTTTTGCCCTTAATTTATCAATATTTTTGAAATTCTCTTATAG